>JBBPOJ010000591.1:0-23520 GCA_038091395.1 Leccinum rimulosum
TGAACCGCCCTTACCACCACGTCTCAGCCCCCCTACCGCAGACCGGAGCGGAACGTTCCCTCCATCCCTAGAAACCCTCTACCCACTTCGTCCCATCGTCAAACCTTGTCCACCTCTTCCTGGAGAGGAGAAACCTCAGCCCCAGACTCCCCTGACGTCCCTCCTCAACACCGTTCTAGTGACGAGGACGAAACCGATCTAGATCTCCCTCTCCTATCAGACACAGAACAAGAAAGAATCCTTCGCCTCGACACCGAACTAGCTCACCAGCTCTCGTCCAGCCTAACCCTCCCTCGAGCTCCTACTCCCCCGTCCCCTTCCCCTTACACCCCTAGCGGAAATATCTTCGCGTCCCCAGGTCCCACTCCCACCATCCCAAAGCCCAAGCTGCCTCCCGCCACGATGTCTAAACCTATCGAACTTCACATGTGCCCTCCCGATTCCTACGACAGGAACCAGCGAAATGCCCTACCCTGGCTGCGATCAGTGGCGAGATACCTGATCATCAATGACAAGATCTATAACACAGATGACAGGAAGGTCGCCTACGCACTATCCTTCATGAAAACTGGAAATGCCGCCACGTGGGCCGATCTATACCGCTAAGCTCATCGACGCTGGAAAGACTACCCTAGGAACTTGGGCCGACTTTAACAAAGAGTTCAAAGCGAGCTTCGAACACTCCAACTCCGCAGCCAACGCCCTCGCTTGGTTGACTACCCAGAGGATGATCGAGAAATCTCCTGGGAAGTACTCCATGTCCCTCGCTCAATATATCTCCCAGTTCCAAAGCAACGTCGCCACCTCCAAGGTTACCGAAGAATCTACCCTTTGCCACTACTTCTCCTCGGGTATTCCCCCTTCCTTATCCGGAAAGATCTACCTTATGGAGGAAGTGCCTACCACCATCGCCAAATGGTACTCCCATGCCCAGAGGATCGACGATCAACAACGTCGTGCCTTCCTCACCTCCCAGCAGCACAGAGGACGGTCCTTTGTCAACCCCTTCACTCCCACGCCTGCCACCTCCACCAAGGAACGAGACCCCAATGCCATGGACGTACTAGATGCCGTCCGCATTCCTAAACTCACCCCTTCCGAAAGGGAACAATGTTTCAAACAAGGGCTTTGCCTTCGTTGCAGGAAAGCGGGACACAATGCCGCCTCTTGCTCCACGTTCTCGACCAACTCCCTATCCCTCAAAGGAACGACTAGAAAGGTAGCTAAGGCCGAAGAAGATGATCTGCCTAACCTAGAGGAGATCGAAGACGATGAAGACGACGAGAAGGTCGTAGGAAAAGCCTCTTTCTCTCAGGATTTTTAACAAGGAGACCTCGTTCGACGCAAGGTTCTCCTATCTCTACGTGTGCACCTGTACTAGTATCCTCCTCGTCTAAAGCTATGAAAATTCCCATTTCACTAGTAACTCCCTCGCACTCCCTCAAAGTCGTCGAAACCTCAGCCCTCATTGACAGTGGTGCAGAAATCTCCTGCATCGATTGGGCCTTCGTTCGCAGAAATAACCTCCCCCGAGATGGTCTCCCCATACCCATCAGAGTCCGCAACGTCGATCAATCTACCAACCAGAAAAGCGACATACTTTTCTCCACTACCCTCTTCGTGGATATCGGCAAGATCAATCAGAAAGTAACCTTCCATATTATGGACTGCGGAAACGAGAATGTCATCCTAGGTCTTCCTTGGCTTCGAAGTGCCAACCCTACGGGACAGACAAACCCTCACTATTCCGGAATCTGTAGATCAATCCGCCGATCTCTATCACCTCCACATCGCCGATCTAGAACGACATAATGCCCACTTTCCCCGATCGACTCCTCGGGAAACCCCTAAGTCCAAACCGCCTCGCCACGTCGAAATCCACCCAGCTCACGACAAAAAACTCTACCGCTTTCTCGGATTTGAAACTGAGTCCCAATTCCTTGAAAGAGCCACGGTTAACAGGGTCCTCTGTCGAGTGATGAGATGTGGCTCTCGTTTTATTCCCAAAGGGTCTAACCTGATCGCTCGCCTTACCACCGCTACCCACCTCGCAGCAGAAGCCGAGAAATCCAAGCCCAAGACCACCCTTCCCCCAGAATACCAAGCCTTCTCGTCCGTCTTTTCCGAAGAAGCCTCTTCACGCTTACCACCGTCCCGCCCCTACGACCACGCCATACAACTCGACGAGACCTTTGTCCCTAAGATCGGAAAGGTCTATCCACTCTCTCCCGACGAACAGAAGGCCACCGAAGCTTTCCTGGAGGAAAACCTTCACAGCGGAAAGATCAGACCTTCTAAATCCCCCCAAGCCTCCTCGTTCTTCTTCGTGAAAAAGAAGGACGGGAAACTCCGTCCCTGTCAGGACTATCGATATCTCAACTCCCACACCACCCGAGACGCCTATCCTCTTCCTCTCATTTCTGATCTTATTGATAAACTCAAGGGAGCCAAGGTTTTCACCAAGTTCGACGTCCGTTGGGGTTATAACAATGTCCGCATCAAAGAGGGAGATCAATGGAAGGGTGCCTTCATCACTCATAAAGGCCTCTTTGAACCTACGGTTATGTTCTTCGGGATGAACAACTCCCCTTCCACATTCCAACGATTCATGAACGATTCCTTCCGCGACATGATCGCAGAAGGCTGGCTTGTAATCTACATGGACGACCTCCTAATCTTCTCCCCCGACGACACCTCCCATTCCGAACACACCAAACGGGTTCTCCAGCGAATGGCCGACCTAGACCTCCATCTCCACCTAGAGAAATGTAACTTCGCCACTGCAGAAGTTGAATACCTCGGAATGATCGTCAAACCGGGCACCCTGGCCATGGACCCTGTCAAATTAGATGGGATCGCTTCCTTGCCACTGCCGAAGTCGAATACCTCGGAATGATCGTCAAACCAGGTACCCTTGCCATGGATCCTGTCAAATTAGATGGGATCGCTTCTTGGCCTACCCCTACTACTGTCAAGACAGTCCGCTCGTTCCTGGGATTTGCCAACTTTTATCGACGTTTTATCGACCATTACTCCGATATCGCTCGCCCCCTCATCGACCTCACCAAGAAGGACAAACCATGGAACTGGTCTAACGCCTGTCAATCCTCCTTCGACCGCCTTAAGGAGTCTTTCCTTTCCAAACCAGTTCTTCGCCTCCCTAACCTCTCCGCTCCCTTCGCCATCGCCACCGACGCCTCACGCGACGCTACTGGCACTATCCTCCTTCAGACCGATTCCAATGGTGATTGGCACCCGTGTTCCTACCTCTCCCAGTCCTTCATCCCTGCGGAACGTAATTACGATATCTATGACCGCGAATTGCTTGCTGTCATTCATGCCCCCGTTCCTCCCCTTACCCCGATCAAATCCACCTGCTCCCGCCCTTTTCAGCAGATCTCCTGCGATCTTATCACCGACCTCCCCTCCTCCTCCGGCTTCGACTCTTTGTTGGTCGTGGTCGACCACAGGCTTACGAAGGGGGTGATTCTTTGTCCTACGAAGAAAACTATCACTACAGAAGGAATAGCCACTCTTTTCTTTCACAAAGTCTACAAACGCTTTGGACTCTATGACAGAATCATATCAGATCGAGGTCCACAGTTCGCCTCCTCCTTCGCTAGGGAACTTGCAAAGATCCTCGGATATAACCTCTCCCTCTCCACCGCTTATCACCCCCAAACAGACGGAGAAACTGAACGTGTCAACCAAGAGGTCGAGACCTACCTTCGGATCCTTTGTGGAGATAACCCCACCACATGGTCAGATCTCATCACTCAAGCGGAGTTCGCTCACAATCATCGCCCCCATTCTGTAACCGGAAAATCCCCCTTCTTCCTCATGATGGGATTCGAACCCACTATCCTTCGTCTTAGTCTTTGCCTCCAAGTCTACATCCGACCCTATCCAGGCCAGCTGTAACACAAGGAACATCTGGGCAATAGTGGTATATGTAGGTTTTAAGTTCATCTATGATATGTGCGATTTGAGCCTGATGAACGCAGGTAGCTTGTTTCGCGCAGTCAACTTAGTCAAAAACGGTCACATGATAGTCTTCGTGAAAATGAGTACTCTGGAGAATCCTTGCCGTTCCCTGGCACAAGAAGAAGCCATACTCAACGAGCTACATGGGATTCAAGGGGTTCCCGATATCACCTGGTCGGAAACCGAATCCGAACAACCCATCATCATGTTCGAGGATCTGGGTTCTACGTTAGAATATGTTTTCAATGCGATGGGGCGAAGGCTGTGTGAGCGTACTGTTTCCCTTTTAGCTGAGCAACTGGTAAGAAAACCTTCGTTTTATTGCTCTCCATTCTAAAAAGGAGTCTAGATAACATCCCTTGAACATATCCACTCTCGCAGCTATTTGTACTCGAATGTCAACTCTCGCAACATACTTCTCCGACCTGTTCTCCCCGAAAACCTAGGCAATGAACTCTTCTTTTCTTTTCGATTATAGCCTCGCACAGCCATACAGGGACCCGAAAACATTTGCTCATACATCATTCTGTAGCGGCCTTTCCGTCACCTATCCTCCCCCCGGAACCTTTTCTTCAATTAACTTCCATTTGGGCAACCGACTCAGCCGTCGCGACGATCTCGAATCTCTTTCGTACCTCTTGCCAGTGGTATACCTCTTGCGTGGATCACTACCGTGGCTCAACTCGGGTGCTATGTCCAACAGTGGTTTACTGCAGCAAAAGCAAGACATCTCAATCGCCGAGCTGTGCAACAATCTACCGTACCTAGTGTTGCCACGGTCCGGTCAACTGTCAACCGGTTCCGGTTTCACTTGGTTCCGGGATGTTTCAGTTTACATAACCAAACTAAACCCTTGATCAACCACAGTCCCGGTTTTACCTGGTTCAGTCCCGAGTTTGAACTACACCAAACTACGTAACGGTCCAGACCAGTTTGAACTGGTCCGGACCAAGTGCAACCGTAGAAAAAATTGGTAGAACAACAGATAAATATATATACGACGTGTCCGTTCTGCTCCTACATCCCCCGCTGGGCCGTCCCCATTGTTGCTTGATGGTCACGTGTTGTTTAGCCCACAAAGGAGCGCGCCCTTGCACGGCCACACTTTCGAACACTGCGAATTGCTGCAACACCGTGACGACAATCGGGGTTTTGAGAAGTCTTTCGAAGGGCGGACCGGCATTGTCTAACAAGCCGCCGGTTAGGCAATAAACAAACTCGACAGTGTAGCTTACTTTCTCGGAGTCTTCAACGTCCCGTCTCGACTTTTCAAACGTTTGCGCTGCGCGGGGGTTGCGGGCACTGCGGCAATGGCAGGACGGAAAGGAACGAGGCCAGTTGCTTCCCAATCAAATTGAGTCTGATTACCGCTTGAAGCCGCGTGGAGGTTCCGGAATAATGAATGAATGCGTGCATAATCAGGCTTTTCGGTGAATGAGAGATTGCGGGCGTACTCTAGGAACTCCGAGAATTCTTTTGGGAATGTCTTGCACAATTCCTCGTTCGAGACCGTTTGCTTCAGATGGAGAATAGTGCTTTTCCGTATGAGAGCCCCATCCGACCATGGCAACGATCCGCGAAGAAGGTAGATAAGCAAGTACTAGGCCACTGATGACTCTATGTCATCTCTGCGGCCAAGCTCCTTCCCGAGGTGGCTGTTGATAGACGCGAACGCCGGCGTTCCAACAAAAGGGAGACCGTCGTGGAAGGGGACGTGGATATGGGTGCGAGGGTCCCAGTACCTGTGTGCGGCACCGAAGTCGACAAGGAATAAACTTGAATCGTGCCCTGCACTGTCCCCGACGAGAACGTTGCTCGGCTTGATGTCACAATGAATGAAGTTTCGCGAATGGATGGCCTCCAGATGGGTAATCTGCAGATGCCGAATAAAGGCGATGGTAGATTCTAGTTGTAGTCAATTCATGATTTCGCAAGAACAAGGAACGTACCAATCGATCAGCAATCAAACACACGGTACCCAGCAAAAATTTTCGTCCGCAAATGTTGAAAGCATCTTCAAGTGAAAGCCCCAGGTAATTGAGCACAAGTATGTTGCACCCAGACTCTAGACTGAACCAAATGGGCTGAGGGATTCCAGCGATGCCCCGTAACTGCGAGAGCACACTGTGTTCGTGATCGAGTGATCGATTGTTGGGCCTTGCATTGCTTAGCTTGATAACGAATTCCTGGCGGGTTCCAGTGCATTCAGAGGCCCGAAAAACAGTTCCTATATACAGCAGGACATTTAACATTAAGTCGTGCATACAATGAACATGATTACTTACCAGATGCCCCAGAACTTATTTGTTCGCCGAGCTCAAACCGGTGATCGCCACAGAATAGGGCCATTGGCGCTTCTTCGTGTCCGTTTCGGCGCTGGATGAGAAGATGCGCTCGCAGGGGACTGCCGACGCTTGTATCGGAAGGTAATCCATCGCTATGGCGAAGAGGATCGGGTATGTTTTACGGTTTGCCTGTGTGTACTATTCGTTAGCGTCAGTTGGACAATACGATGACAAACGAAACGTACGTCCCAGAACTTCAAAGGATTGTCCCCTTGCTTTGTCAAGGTACCTTTGGTGTAAGAACGGTACTCATCTTCCACGGTATGGACCAATTCTCGAGTATTCTTTCGGCTTCCCATGTCCTTGATGTGGAGTCGAGCAGCGATGGCGTGAAAGTCTTCGAGGTGTCGAGGCTGGCTTTCCGCAGGCAACTCCTGGGGCAGTAAGCCGTGGTATTGGTGCATCTGGTTCAAGTTGGATGATGAGCATATATTGTTCATATAGGGATGCCGACACTTACCAGATCAAGGATAGTATTTTTTGCCTTCGCGGTGTAATCTTCGTCCCAGTTGTCCTCCACCCAGCTCAGTCGAACAGAGGGTTCAACAACTAGAAAAATAAATCAGTCGTAGGTCCTCGCTGATGCGACAAAACGTACACATGGCAACAACATATGCAATAGTGTCGTCCACTGTACGACGATAATATTTGGTGGCCCATTCTAGGCCAATGTCGAGCCATGGCTTGAGGCGAGGTTGAGCGCTCCGCAGTCCTTCCCATCCGGTCATGAAGAGCTCAAAATACGGAACGGACAACCCAAGGCGGGGTAGTTTCTCGCCCGAAACACAATCATGTTGCACCACATGTGGGACCTGTCAAACGGATCCGTTAATTCACGTTCGTCGTAGAAACATTCTGCTTACTTCGAGGATCATACGGAAGTCTTCAAGGACTTGCCATTCCCACTTCGATAATTTGAGTTTCTCTAGATCCCGATGATTGGGTAGGGCCAAAAAGTAATGGACAGCCTGGCATAGATCACTTTAGCTAGCATAGGAATTGTTCGAATTAACTCACCAGGCGCATTTCGATAATACAATCCATCATGGCAAACGTAGAATCCCACCTTGTTTCGGAGTCACATTTCAACTCGTGCTCCGAGTCGGGAATCTTTTCGATAGCGCTTCTGGGAGGTCTGAACCAGTTCTTCACGTTCCCTAGTTTGACGGTGTCTAAAAAATCATCGCGCCGGAGTCCAGACGAACGGATAGAGATGACAATCTGGCGCGCCATCTTGACGGGGTTCCGCTTGACAGCGGCAGCGTATAGTTCGCGATCGGCAGTAGAGTCTGGAAACGCATCAGCCCACGTTTCGGCAATCTCCTCGGACATAGTGGCCGAAAAGCCATCTATGACGTGCTTGACACATATATGAATAATGTGGGGAAAGCACCTGATCTGGCGATCGTGTGCATCGAAGTCGATATCTCGGTCACGCAACAATGTCTCGAGGTGCCGCATGCACGTGTCATTGTTCAACGCGTTATCCATCGAGAAATGCCCGACCTAGTAGAGCTCCATGTTTACGACTTTTCAATTTAAATAAAAAAGAACATATAGGCGTACCTTGCATGTGGCACCGACGCGATCGAGGAGGGACAGAATCGTTCGAGCCAACAAGTTGCCATTGTGTTTGCCTTTCATCCTCGTGAAGCCGATCAACAACGATCGCATCTCCAAACGATTTTGAGCATCTTCGGCGATCCAGTGAGCGGTGAGAGCAAGGAAACCGGCCCTGTTGCCCGCTGACCAAGTATCGGCTGTAAATGAAACTCGACCAAGCGACTCCTAGGTGGGATTACATTATATGGGGCAGGGCATGACAGAGCTGTACTCACCCCTAATTCTTTGCGAAGGGCTGCGAGATAAAGCTTCCATGACTCTACAACCTTGTTGCGGACTCGACTGGTTCAATGGGGGATGTCGGAGTCACGGAGGGATTCTCGGAGGAAGAGCAAGAGCTCCCGGAATTCCTTACACTCTATGAGATTGATCGACTGCACGGGGTAAGTGAAGACGATAGTCGATGTGCCTAAAAGACATACCTGGTCGTCGGCAACAATGAAGGTGATAAGACGGTTATAGAATTCCTCTCTCGAGAAAGCGGGTAAAGATGGTTGGTGGCCGTCAGGATTCCTTGCCTCACCCTCACCAACTGTTGAGGCCCGTGCACGAAGACCCTCGAGAGTGCCACCTTCGGCGACTGCTTGTCGCAAATCGGCCAGTGTATACCCGAGCAACATTGCTTTCCTGACGCTATCGAGCCAGATAGGCCAGCTGCGTGCTTCAACGAGCTCTAGATATTCGTGAACATGCCACCGATCGAGATGGCCCCGAAGCGTCGAGTTTCCAGACTTGGCCGCATAAACGTATGTACGTCGCACAGCATACTTTCGTTCCCATGCAACCGGGTCGGCGTCGTGTATTTCCCTACAAAGGGTTCTTCATTCAGCGTGAACCGACACGATATAAGAATAAAAAAGTACCTGCAGTGCCTACAGATAGTGTTGCCTTCTGTGCGTTCGAAGAAATACTGGATATCGGCCGTACTTGCAGTCTTGGTGGATTGCGTCTGACAAGGGTCAACGAAGGGGTTGTACACTCCAGTTTGCTGATGGTGTGCATCGACGACACCAGAGGGGTTGGAGCGAGCTCGAGGGATGTTGTCATCGTCGTCGCCATCGTCGTCAGTAAAAGGACCTTGTCGGAGGAGTTCACCGTCAATATCGAACTTCTCTCCGTCCTCGTCTTCATCGACGGTATGGACCCGTCTAGAGCGAGGTCGTCCAGTGGCACGGGTGGGCGCACGTCCTGGCGCCGTAGTTCGTTTGACCCGACCTCCTCTCCTAGGTATGGTGGACGGAAGAACACAGTCTTTGGAGGGGTCCAAAGAAACTACGCCAGCAGCCTGAGCTTTAGCTTTTCTCGCCATAGGAATGATGGAGTTGAGAGTCGTCAAATTTCAGCCACTCACTTTTTCTACTGCCCCGAGGGAGATCCCGGAATGGCAGCGCGACAGCGAGGCGACGTGCAACTCGGCAGACAACTCATGTTCGGACAGCCAGGTGGGAAGCGAGGTGATTTGGGTGATGGTGTTCAGGTAATCAGGCGGGGATCGAGGTGATTTATGTGATGGTGTTCAGGTAATCAGCCGGTGATCAAGGTGATTTATGTGATATGATGGTCGAACGAGACGGATATTAATGGCAAGGGAATGGCGCAAATTAAATTACTACATCATGGTGACTCGGCTACGCTACGGTAGGAAACAGGACGGAGCTACATTGGCAGGGCAAAGATACAGTACAAGTAAAGTACAAAGAACGACGGCACCATAAATACTTCACTCCCTTGGCTTTCGAGCGGAAGGCCTGATTGCCTCAAGGCAATGTGTCTAAGACCCTGAACGAGCAGCCATGCTTGCATGCCTTGGTTTCTTGTGGGAAGTAGCGCCTTGCGAAGAATGCTTACGCTTAGTCGAATGCCACTCTTCGTAACGCTGGTGCGCAGCCCTAAACACATCTGTCCAGAAGGACAGCAGTATTATGCGCCATGGGATACGAAGCGTCGCTTCTGATTGACGGACACTTTCAATACTTTCATCGTCAGCCTGACTCGCCGTCATTTTGGCGATAACCGAGTCCCTAAGACGTTGCGAGGCGCGAGCGAGCAGGTGGTCAACATGCTGCATGTCAACGGTGGGATAGTAGAGGGTCTAAACACGGATTAGTATGAAATAGAACAATGATCGAGTGGACTCTGCTTACCCCAACCGCAGAGTACTCGTCTCCAGGAGCTTCAATCACGATGGAACCATCGGGGCGACGAAGGTAAGCCTCGAAGGTGACCCGTGTGATGGAGATCCATGTGAACTCCGCCACCACAACGGGGCCCAAGCTACCTGCGGGGATGGTGGGGATGAAGCTTTGGTAGTCGCGGAGGGGTTGCGAGCGCAATTGGAACACGGGGGACTCTTTGTTTCTGGGAGCCTCCCACTTAGGAGATTCCTCGATCGTGACCATGAATAAAAGGTCGACTGAGCGCACGTGTTCCGCAATCCGTTTGAGCTGGGCACGAGTCTGGGAGGGCGAGACGGTAAAGGCTATCTCCCCGACCCACATAGGGAGTACTGGAGGACCTGGTACCGGGATGGAGTTGTCTTGTAGCGCGAGTTGGTCGGAGTCGGGTACCGCGTGTTTCGTTTTGTCATCTGCGTCCTTGAAGGAAAGTTGGGTATTTAGGTCGTTTCTTAACGTAAATGTGACCTCGTCGAGGCCCATGTTGATGGTGTGTGCGTTGATGTATTTGCTGATGAATGCGAGTAATGATTCGTGGGCGTGAAACGGTTTCATAATGAGAAGCTTTTCGACGTTGTCGAGGTAAAGCAACCTGCAGAGTGGGTCAGTCGATGTATTGATTGCATCGCCTCCGATTTTCAACACGGCTTACTTTGCATAAGATCGTGGAAACTGTCTTCTCAGGCCCACCAAAAAGTCTGCGAAGTCGGAAGGTGTGAAGCATTTGATTGCCTGTTGATCTGAATCAGAGGATTCCACGTATGAGAATTGGGAAACAGACCTGTACGGTGTCGAGCTGTAATTCGGCAAGAGCTGAGAGAGTGTGGTCTGGGATAAATGTTGGATTAAATGACTGATGGATAGCCGAGATGGGAGGTCGCACCTATTTTGACGCTATCTTGTTCATCATCGGCAACCTCCAAACTTTTCCCATCGTTACAACATGTTTGCACTTTGCACTGCTCGTCATTTGTTGATTTGTGGTGCTTGCTGATTTGAGGGGGGAGGTAGGACTGGGGGATATTGGGACACTTCTTTGTTACTTAGAATAAATGATTGTTAGTAAACTGTATCAGTCAACTTTGGAGGGTGGCCAACCTTGTTTTGAGATGATGCGGGAAGGAATCGTCTTTCGCGAAGGAATAAAGCTTCCGCCGCGAGTACGACCCATATCTGTAGAGTATACCGACGGAACAACGAAATTGCGCAGCGGGTGCGCCTTACTACAAGGACTGGTGTACAGATGAAGGGAGTTCTAAGACAACAATGATGGATTCCACACCAACTACATGTGAACTGTTAGTCCTGATTATTAATACACTGCCTGGCTCGTGACAGCGGAGCCAATCAGATAAATCTAAGAAATCCGTGTACCAATTCCAGATTCCAGCTAAGATATGTACGCTCCTTCGAGACACGTTACGCATCCAAGTTGATGCCGCCAGTGGGTCAGAACAATGGCGATCGATAAGCGGGGGCTAGGAAAACGACGAGAATGGAGAGGTAAGTTAGTAGAGTAGTGAGCAGGATGGCTGTTGAGTGGTGAACGAACCGTGCGGCCGGCGAGGTCCAGATGGTATGAAGACTTGTTCAATGAGTGCAAGTGCACGAGACGGCGGTCCTGCTGACACAGTAACACGGCAATGTGTGACCTCAGACCTGTGGAACGGTGAGCGAGGATGGTAAGCTTTATTGGCAACAGCGTAAATCAGTTCGAACTTACAATGAGTAAAATGTGACCGTTGCTTGTTCGCGCATGCGAAAACGGACTCGTGGACCGCTGACCAGGCTTCCGCACGGTCAAACTGTCCAAAACGCGAGCACTAAGTGTACGGTTCCCAGTTCGAACCTATTTTGAAACTGCGACCGCAGTTGAAGCAACCGGATTTTGCCGTGGTTGAGTTTGGTTGCTGGGACTAAAAACTGTTGCCGGTTTTAGTTCGAAACTCCCACGGAACCGGAACTGTGGCAACACTAAGATTCTACCCTCATGCCACTTTGCCGATTTCATCCACTATGCACGTGAACTATCGTTCACACAAAAACCAGACTACTCCTTCCTTTGTTCAATCTTCCACAATCTCGGAGATGTGACAACACCGAGTACTACTACATCTTTTTTTCCCGCCAACGTCGAAAGGTCCGAACAGGTGTACTGGACTGAACGTATTGCCTCAGTGGTGCTGGTGCCCAAGACACCACGAAAGCGTATACACGATCAAGTTTCTCTCCAATTACAGCCAAAGCTACAGTTTGTTAGTAGCTTAGCTTACATAAACACGCCAAGTTGGCATAAAGATGACATAAGCGGTAACACTACTAGTAGTAGTACGTGGTCATAGGTGAGGAAATGTTGATTGCCAACTTGGCTCCCATATCTTCACCAACTGACTGATCTGCTGGGAAGCGTTATGCATGCGCGTGCCAAAACGAGTCTTCGCATCATGGGATCCAAATAACTGTGCTGGCAGTGGCTCCGACCTTGAAGATGACCTAGAATTCGGCTCAGATAGTGAAAACTCCGAGCAAGATGCGAAGCCAGTGATTACCAGAATGGACCATCGTGAGTTGACTAAGCAAGATTCGACCGTGATGACATTGCTAACTTGTTCAAACCAAACTCCGAGCAAGATGCGAAGCCAGTGATTACCAGAATGGACCATCGTGAGTTGACTAAGCAAGATTCGACCGTGATGACATTGCTAACTTGTTCAAACCACAAAGGCAAATCACTTGATAGTTTGAAACGGTCGAGAGACTCTGTCATCATTGACCTCTGCAATTCTGACCCTTGTGACGAACCAATTGCTAAGAAGATGCGAACCATTGAAGGTGCTGCCTATCATCTTTCATATTTAATTCTTCTCTTCTAACCACATGTTTTGCAGGCACTTTCAAACAAGAACAAGACGAATTCAATAGTATCCTCAACATGACTCCAACACCTCATCTCATGAGCAACAGAAATGGAAACGATAAATGTTTGTATTGCTGTGTACCAGGCACTGGCAGCTCGAGACTCACCTGTAATTTACAGTCTTTTTTCCCTCAGGCTCATCTCAGGCTGAAAGTCCCAGCGACGAGATCAGTGACCTACCTGGCTTCATGAAGGTCATGTCCCTCTCACCCAAACGTCACCGTAACAACAATACAAATGCTCCCAAAGCTCCCACCTTCAACATCCCTCTATGCTTTGCTGGCGGTTCCTCCGGACACGACTGCCAGTGCCATATTTTACCTGCAGTGAATGTGGCTAGCAGCTCCCCTACAGAAACCTGTTCCATTGCCGCCGCCTGTCGATTTTGTGGAGCCCACTTTTGACGACATTATGCTTTGTGGAGTGCCTGACCCATACAGTCCCAGTCCCGCCCCTTGCGTTAATCCATGGTCTGCAGACTATTTCCTTGGCAATATATTACTACCCTTTGAATATTGAGTATGCTTCTCTTCTCCCTTATAATCCATTTCATTGTTCTATACATTCTTTAAGTTAGCCGCTTCCAGACTTATTAGCTGTTTAATTAGAGCTGCATACTGTTCACATCTCATTGTGCTTTCTCCTTCACAAGCCTGTTTGATTGACTAGTTAGAATATCTACAGAACGGAACTGGGCAACATTGCCAAGAACACATATATTGATGACATTCTCAAATATGGTCGAGCAGAGAGTCACGTGCTGGAATCATGTGACACCCGCTAGTTGAACATTTGAAGTTTGAACTTCTCAGGCACCTTCAACCACCTCGACACAGCCCACTTCGAGCCTGGACCCCTTCTACGGCCATGAGCAAACATCCAAGCTATGTGGTCGCTTCATTATCTCTTTGTGTGTCCAAAGTACCCTCCCTCATCTTCCAATTCAACCGTGAATCTCCCCCACCTCATCGCCTATGCATTGCATCGGGGATCGTCTCTTCATATCGGCATTCATGCTCGCCTCAAACTTGAAAGTCATTTGCGACGACATGTATTCGAACAAGCCATGGTCAATAGTCACGTTAGCGCAGAGTATGTTCCAGTTGCGAGGGATCAACCAGATGGAAAGAGAGATGTGCCAGTAGATCGAGTAGGAGCTCAATGTGGACCCCATCATGCTAGAGGAGTTCGAGGACCTGATCCGCAAGGATTTCGTCGATTCCGGCCGTTATCCACACCTAGGGTGACTAGCACCCACAGCTAATCCATTCGCAGCTTCATATCGGATCCCGGCCCATCCATCGCCCTCATATGGGCAGTGCTACCCATTGCCTCCAAAGCCTCCCCTCTCCAAACCCCTTCAACTGTGGCGTCCTATCACACAAACAGATGATTTGAGAGGACTTCGTTGGTCAACGAGGGAGGGACCTGTACAATTTGAGAAGGACTCGGGGGTCGTATTTGGGCTGGACACGTTCCTGGACGAGGCAAAAGGGGTCGGACACGAGGATTGGACATGATCCCCATTTATGACCACGAGCAAGCATCTAAGCCTGTGGTACAGAATATGATATATTATATATATTCCATGACTTGTCTCAGTTGTCTGTATTGTGCGCACGCTAACTGCTAAGTCGCACACCTAACCGTTAAATCACGCACATGATATTGCAAAAATCGCGCACATGCTAAATCGCGCCCACTATGACTAAAAAAAACTGCGCCTATTTATTTGGGGTTTGGGACGTCATATCACTCACTACACTTCACTCACTTATGTTTTTTTCTACTCGTCATCACTCACTCACTTATGATGGTAAATGTATCAAGTTGTATTATAATCCATTACTGACTTTGTTTGATAGCATCCCTGTACACTTGGTAAGCTTTTCCCTACACTTTTTCGCTTGTTGTACACTTTGTTTGTACACTTTGTCCTACACTTATGGTAAGTTTATCAAGTTGTATTATAATTCATTACTAACTTCTTTGGATAGCATCTTTGTACACTTGGTAAGCTTTTTCCTACACTTTTTTGCTTTTTGTACACTTGGTACACTTTGTCCTACACTTTTCGCTTTTTTGTACACTTTCTTTGTATACTTTTTTGCTGTTTTTGTACACTTTGTCCTACACTTTTGGTACACTCTGTCCTACATTTTTTCGCTTTTTTGTACCCTTTGTCCTACACTTTTGTTACACTGTGTAGTAGATACTTGGTGAATCATAATATTTGTGCATCACAGTTCAATTATTATCCGAGTTGGCTGAACAATAGTGAATCAATTCACCAACCCAAGATAATCCTATAGTTATACATAGAATATAGACTTAATTACAGTAGTTTCTGATATAATCTCATAATATTAACAGGATTAGTACTGGGGCTATTAAATACCCCTTAATACTGACTATCTCTAGCTCCACTCACGCTGTACCCTCCATTCAAGACATGTCAAAATTCCAGCTATGGAACGTCTGGATGGAAGCCGTTGCTCAAGAAAGAGGAAACCCGTCGGGTGGTAGTCTTTACGTATGAGGGCCACGTACATCCGGCTTGGTCAATTCACCTGAAATGCCGTGGTATGATCACTATAACTTGCTGATTCACGGTATCGCTCAACAACCATTCCCATGACAGAATGTAGTACGAACTACCACCACAATCTTAGTGTGCGCCGATCAATGTGCACCTATTATGGAGGTATCCCCCACTATATACAGGTCGGTGAACACCAATTTGTTGAAGACCAGTTAGCGCTACAATGTATGGATCTTATGCTCAATGTGTGGGTCTGGTTTCCTTTGTTCCTTGTATGGATGCTCATGGATTTCAGTGTCTCCGCCTCCAGCTGTAGCCGCATCTTTGATATGGCTCACTCTCGGCTGCCCGATGATGCGTGTGAATGGCAGTTTGGCAGTACAATCACCATAGAGCAGGTCTGGGATGCATTCACGCTCCTGGCCCTGCTCGATGACTCAGGTCAATCTCGCCATGTGATATTACAGCTCCCGCATGACGGAGACCAACATGATCGCTTTACTGCTGCAATGTGTGATCACAATGCACGTATCATCATAGAAGGACAGGAAGAGCTTCCACAGCTACTGGCAATGTTCGCCTCCTCCAAGCCCATACATCCTCCACTGGTGTATCCGAGTCTCTGCCTCCCTCTGTTGACTCAGCATTGGATGATGATGGCACATCACAACTCCACAATGATCCCCCGCCGTCTCACCCAGTTGCTGCTGAATCCAGCTGCTCTGGTGTCTCAAAAGACCCCCCGGCAAAGCTCAAGGGAACATTTTGCTGCCAGCATACCAATAATGAACAATTGTTTGTCCGACCGTGTGGAGTCATTTGTGGTCGCGCTACCATGTATCACCACGAAGCCGTTTTGAATGTTTTGGTACATTTTAGTTTGCTACGCTATAGCACTATCCACTAATGACCCGCCAGATATTGTTCCAACAATTATTTTCCCTTCCATGAGGCCGCAAGCCGCAACACATGATCTATGATTCAAATTGCAATGCCTTGCGGGAGGTATGCAAATGGCACATCACCTTTTTTTGAGGATATGGGCATGTGCGTCGATGTGTTTCATCACAAGACGAAGCACAAGACAACAGATTGTCTTTGTCAGGAGGAGTGCAATATGAAAAATTACCCCGAGCTCCTCCTCGACAATGGTCAATATTACTTTAACTCTTCGATTGCTGAACAGATGAATGTCTGGTTCGGAGGGTTCCATAATATTTGCCGGGAGATGTTGCTGGCAGTAAAGTATGACTTTTTCCTCCACGAGATGATCTTGCGTCAGAACCAATATACTGTCTCCAAGCTTCGTAAACAGAATAAACAGCCCCATCACCCTCGTTTGCAATACATGTAACTATTACTAGCATAACAGAACAATTGTATTGATAACAAAACTAACAATGACACTGACTCAGAATACAAATGAGTGTAGGGTATGCTATAATATGTTTCGGCCAGGTGGCTTGACCACAAGTTCCCCAAGCGCCTCACGACGGGAGGCTATGTTACTTGACCACTTACCCTTCTTTGAATGCTCTGCTGCTTCGTGTTCCGCAAGTATTGATGGTACTGTATTGAGGAACTTGTGCCGCTTGTCATAGTATGTTCCTCGACGGAATATTGCACCTGGAAAGACACAGACAAATAATTCCTCTTGTGAATATCGGCCCAACAACTTCTTGTTATCCATTTGGTGAGCCTGAGGCATGATGAACGAACTGTCAATCACCTTGATGTCATTGTCCGACTCATCCTTGCACTTGATTTTTTGATGCAGCCATTGTCGTTCTCCCTTTATATTGAACCTCAGGTTATATGGCTGGCTGCTCTCCTTAACAAGGGCATATTGATCGTCGAAGTCAGCACAGTGGCCCAGGGTTACTCCAAAACGGCGGATGAAGACATGAGATTGAGGCTCCAACTTGAACGTGTGTACAAGGTCCGTTGGAATCCATCGCATCAATTGATCCTCGAAGACCTCAATTCGAGTGATACATGAGCCAAGCGAAGCTACAACATCCTCAGAGTCCGAAAGACGATAGTAGTGCGGCCAGAACGGACAATTTGAGACGAACCGCAACATCTCAGGTACATCATCCTAATAAAGATGTGAGAATAGAGAGATAATAAATATATATATATATATTTACCGCATCATACCAGTGCAGAAAGAAGCGCTGCTTCTCCTCAAGCTCCATCAGACGGCGCTGCTCCTCAATCTGATCTTGGTCGCTGCGCTTCTGCCCAAGCCGTATGAGATCAGCATTCCACAGGGGATTCAACTGATTTGTGATGCATGGTCGCTTTGAGCTATGCGACACGACAGTAGTCTGCACTTGCGAGGAATCAGATGGGCGTGGAGCCAGCAACTGTGCCAATGAGAATGTGAATTCTTCTTCTGTGGGATTGTCAGCTGGAAGATCAGCAGGAAAAGGATCAGGATCAGGTGATGAGAATGAGGTAGATCCAGTGGAATCCTTGTTCGAGTCCAGGAGTTATTGCAGTGAGGGTCTGGGAACAGGATCCAAAGTACTAGACCAGGGAGTGTCAGGATGCACGGAGACATCTTGAGACAAGGGTATAGCAGTACTTGGAGTGCTTGTGGAGTGCTGGGCACATGCCAGTGGAACTGCAGAAGGACACATTGATGGGAGCTCGCATCCCCGTGCTGAGAGTGACTCTGAGATCGCTCGAAGACAGTCGCTGTAGCCAAATCCATCTGGGTCCACCGTGGACATGAGTGCAAGCTCATCGGAGGAAGGACGTGGCTGCTGGTTGATGCTTGGAGTATGCACAGCGATAGCCCCTTTAGCAATGGGGTGGATGGGACAACTGGCACCGAGTTTGGTACAATGAGACAGACACATGGTACGGTTGCATCGCTTCGCCCCAGCTCGACGGCACAATGGATGAGGACACGGATCTCCTTGTTGGCGAGGAGCCTTCGCTCTTGAAGAACTGGAGTCCAGAGGGAAAGCAAACATCGAAGACAATGTTGACTAGGTGCCAGTGGGTGGCATCACCAAACTTGAAGGTCGTGCAGGCAGGGTCCCAGCAGGCTCTGATGCTGAGGGATTGGGTGACGAACTATGACTGCTAGTAGGTATCAATGCAATTATGGAGGGGTATGAAAGGAACTGAGGGAAAAAGCGGAAGACTTGGCATTGGGGGTGCTAAACGGCGGGTTCAGAAGTGTTGCGAATAGATATGTAGCAGTACCAACCTTTGCCACAGGCTTTCCACCATTTCCATTGCGATCACAGCGACATATGGACAGTACCATTGCCCCACCACAGTTCTTGCAGTCAAAAGTAAGACCGACTGGTAAAACCTTTACACCAGCAACAGCAATGACTTGCTGCTCGGCGGGATTGAGCATACTAGCCATTCGTCAAAGGTGTCAGCAGAACTGGAAGGCCTAGTACTTTGGAGATTGACAGGAAAAGCAGCATTTCGCTGGTGAGGTAGTAAAGGTTGGGTAAAAAAATCAATACAAAGTGATTGAGTGTGTGATATACCATAATAAGGTCACCGACAGTGTGACTCACCACCCACTCTTATGTAATGAAATGCATCGGCTCTTTTGGAAGATAGGTTAGAGCTTATGAGACATAAGGCAACGCAAGAACAACTCACCATAGCCTGAGGGGTCGCAGCGTGGCCGATAACTGGGGTTCTACAGGAGAAGGATATTGACCGTGTCGTGAGACGATACGGTGGTTGTGTTAAAGGAGGTGATGGGTGGTGGGTTGATACATGAATTAAAAATATGGCGAAGTGTTGTCGACGCAGTAAAATCAACCGCATCGTGGGACGATACGGTGGATGGATGAAAGGAACTGAGGGGTGGTGATTAGAGGTTAGAAGAGACGGTTAGGCGTCATAAGACAACCGTATGGTGGGTTGTTATACTTAGGTGTACTGCATGGTTGAAGTCAAGTTTAATAAGAGAGAAAAGTTTCCCAAGTATGACTTATAAACCTTTGTGACGATTAGCACAGAAGGTACTGGCAAGTAGCTGAATTAATAACGGGACAGAAGTGGGCAACGACTAAAAGCGCTCAGTGATACACTGCTTTAACGACGGTAGAGACAACAACAACTAGCTATGATTCTTCCCTTTCATGTGCAAATTTACCAAAAACATCCTTTGCGTGCCAACATGAACAAGAGGTCCGAAAGGTTAGATGCTAGGAAGGAGAGAGGAGAAATTTGCGATGAATTTGCGATAGAAGTTGCAAAATCTAATAAAGGATCGAACAGCTTTGACAGAGCGAGGAGGGGACCAAGTCTCGATGGCAGAGGTTTGGTAGGATCCATCTTCAAGGATCCTCTGCGGATGATTAGTCCTAGGAACTCGACTTCAGACGCAGCAAAAGTGCATTTTTCTAGTGTGAGATATAGTTTATGTTCTCGGAAACGTTGGAGAACTTTCTGAACAAGTTCCCAATGATGGTCAAGGTGATCATTGTGAATGAGGAAGTCGTCCATATAGATGATAAGCCATCCCTCAGCGAGGAAGTCACCGAAGATAGACTGCATCAAAGCTTGGAATGTGGAAGGGGCGTTACAGAAGCCAAAGAACATAACATTAGGCTCGAAGAGGCTTTGAGGGGTAATGAATGCAGCCTTCCATCAATCTTCAGGCTTGATGAGGACATTGTTGTATCCCCAACGAATGTCTAGTTTGGTGAAGACAGTGGAAGATCTTTTGAGTTTGTCGGTAAGGTCAGAAATGAGAGGGAGAGTGTAGGTGTTTTTCACAGTATGTTCATTCAGATAACGATAGTCCTGACAGGGACGAAGGGATCCATCCTTCTTAGAGACAAAGAAAAATGGGGATGCCTGGGGAGATTTGGATGGGGAGATTTTTCCCAAGGCAAGATGTTCAGTAACAAACTCCTTACACGCTTCCTGTTCTTTCGGGTTCAAAGGGTAGACTTTTGCGACTTTTGGGACGAAAGAGTCCTTCTCGGAGTTCGATGGCATGGTTGAGGGTTCGAGAGGGGGGGAGTTCTTTGTCAGGAGGTTTGGAGAATATATCCTGGAAGTCGGTGATCTCGTCGGGGAGAGATGTTGTTGGTCTTTCCTGGGATTTCGAGAGTTCTGTGGAAATAGTGGTCTTTCGGAGAGGGAGACCATAAGGGATGTCTTTACACAGGGTGAATCGTTAGGAGGTGATGGCATCAGGATCGGAGGATAAGTAGCAGAGAAGGTACTATTGCTGTGGTATTACTTTGGGGTTGTCAGATCGTTTGGTTGAGGATCTGTCAGGTATGGAGACGACACCAGAGTGCCAGTTAATGTTTGGGTTTGTTTCTTGTAACCAAGGAAGTCCCAGAATGACCGCTTCCTTTCCACGGTTGATCATGAAGAAGTCTCATCTGTCTTCGTTTCCGCCGATGCATAGAAGTAGGGAGGTTTTGTTTCGGATGAAACCGTTTTTGTTTGAGGAGCCATCAACATTAGATACGGCAAGAGGTCGGGGTAGTCTGGTGGTGGGAAACCCTTGTTTTGAGATGAGAGTTTGGTCAATGAAGCTTCCAGTGACTCCACTATCAATGAGGGCAGATACTTCGACGATTTTTGCTCCAGCAGATTCCAAGATTGAAATAGGAATGCAGATCGATTTGGCATGGGGTGTTGTACAAAATACAGGAGCAATATGATGAGGAGAAGTAGACATTGTACTAGTTCTCCGTTTCAAAAATCCTCTTCCTCAGGGATTTCCTTGACAGAAGTGGAGGCTGCTGCAACAGTCTCTTCAGTGGTGTCCTCAGGACTAGCGTTTTCGACAAGGTTGTCCTCATCATAGACAGTTCTGTTACGACTGGCCTCGGGTAAGGTCGGTCGTAGACCTACTAAACCTGCCAACCTGTAGCAAGGCAAGGGATGGCTCAAGAAGGCCAAAGGTCGGACAGAGGTGGGGACTCCAGATTGACTGGTGGACAAAGGACTCCCAATTAAGGGTGGACGAAGGCTCGAGGAGAGGATGAAGAGGGTCTATTGCATGGCAAAGACAAGGCTAGCAAGTGATACTGTAGGTAGACCAAGAGGAGGATCATGGGAACTACAGGAGACATCTAATATAGCAAAGCGAGTCGTGCACGGACCAAGACAAAAGAGAATGCTAGGAACAAGGGGAAAGTGAGGGGTTTCTATGAGTGGATGATAAGAATACATGTGGAGTGATATCCTACTTTTCCCTATCTCCAAGTTCCTATTTCTCCCTATCATTGTTCCGAGTTCTCCCTATCTTTCATGACTCATGATGAAGCCATCACTTCGTCATCTATTTGTCATTGTATGACTGATCCTCCGCAGCTTCTTATCATCCATACTGCGGATGACGCGTCCCTTCCTTACGATTCCTTCGCATTCCATCTTGTTAGTATATATAGACTACTGTCTCATTTTGTAACCCTAAGCTAGAGCTACTTGGAATATCACCTGAGTTCTCTGTATTCCCTCGAGTTCTTCGCCCCGCAGTACCTTCGAGTCTCTGCCCTCTTCGGGTGTGCCCTTCGTCTTCGAGTGAAGTGACTCTTTGTGAGATCCTCCTCATCGAACCTCCGACCCCTTAAGCCTTCGAGTCTCGCCAGGCGTTAAGTCTGCTCGACTATCCTTAGTCTTAGCCTTCGTCTCCAAGTCTACATCCGACCCTATCCGGGCCAGCTGTAACAAAAGCTCTAGCTTTCTTTGCGGTCACCATCGTTGTGGACCACCCTCACCACCATGTCTCAACCCCCCTACCGAAGATCGGAGCGGAACGTTCCCTCCGTCCCTCGAAACCCTCTAACCACTTCGTTCCATCAGCACTCTTTATCCACCTCTTCTTGGAGAGGAGAAACCTCAGCCCCAGACTCCCCTGACGTCCCTCCTCAACATCGTTCTAGTGACGAGGACGAAACCGATCTAGATCTTCCCCTTCTATCCGACGAAGAACAAGAAAGAATCCTTTGTCTCGACACCGAGCTTGCTCACCAACTCTCATCCAGCCTAAACCTCCCTCGAGCTCCCACTCCCCTGTCCCCTTCCCCTTACACCCCTAGTGGAAATATCTTCACATCCCCAGGTCCCACCACAACCATATCGCAACGCAGACTACCTCTCACCACGATGTCTAAACCCACTGAACTTCGCATGTGCCCTCCTGATTCCTATGATGGGAACCAACGAAATGCCTTGCCTTGGTTGCGATCAGTGGCAAGATACCTGCTCATCAATGACGAGATCTATAACACAGACGACAGGAAGGTCGCCTACGCATTATCCATCATAAAAACCGGAAATGCTGCCACTTGGGCCGACACCTATACTGCAAAGCTCATCGACGCTGGAAGGACTACTTTAGGGACTTGGGCCGACTTCAACAAGCGAGCTTTGAACACTCCAACTCCGCAGCTAACGCCCTCGCTTGGCTGACCACCCAGAGGATGATCGAGAAATCTCCTGGGAAATACTCCATGTCCCTCGCCCAATACATTTCCCAGTTCCAGAGTAACGTCGCTACCTCCAAAGTTACCGAGGAATCTACCCTCTGCCACTACTTCTCCTCGGGCATTCCCCCTTCCTTATCCGGAAAGATCTACCTCATGGAGGAAGTGCCCACCACCATCGCCAAATGGTACTCTCATCCCCAGAGGATCGACGATCAACAACATCGAGCCTTCCTCACTTCCCAGCAATACAAAGGGCAATCCTTCGTCAACCCCTTCACTCCCACTCCTACCACCTCCACCAGAGAACGAGACCCCAATGCCATGGACGTAGACGCAGTCTGCATCCCTAAACTCACCCCTTCCGAAAGGGAGCGATGTTTCAAACAAGGGCTTTGCCTTCGCTACAGGAAAGTGGGACATAACACTGCCTCTTGTTCTACATTCTCGACCAACTCCTTGTCCTTCAAAGGGACGACTAGGAAGGTAGCTAAGG
>JBBPOJ010000592.1:0-23518 GCA_038091395.1 Leccinum rimulosum
TGTGCTTCTTGCTTATGTAATGAATCCCAACAAAGAGGAACTGCTCCTATCAAGAAAGGGGCTGGATCCAAATCTGCGGAAAATCATTCCCAAAAAGGAAACTCATTATTCCTTTTTGGTGTCACCAGAAAAGTCATAACCCCTGTTTTTCTGATTCCAATGGTCCGACAATCTAATCAATCAGATCGAATCTGGATGAGATATGATCAAAATGGTTGCAAAACCCCGGCGATATAAGCATTCTGATTGGTCAATATTGACCAATGGGAATTGCCACCATTTTGTGAAATGCCCCTGTTGCCCCTGTCAAGAAAGGGGCATTATTAAGATTTGACTGCTTCAAATGTGATTATGTAATCATCCCTGAAGCAGTCTGCTCCTATTCAATCCATATATGGTACTGGTGACCGGGGGTCTTTTTTGATCTCTTAGGCAGATTCAGGTGGCCGTAGCAAGATGTGCGTTTTTTGACAAGTCATATATCTGGATATTTCCACAACTATTTGGTCAAAAATAGCAACCAAGGCTGCACAAGACCACCATTTGTTCTCTTCTGCTCCACCTTTCACAGCATCAACCCAGACCTCCTTTTGCTCCACTAGCCAGTCGTCCACCACTCAGGATCAATATCAGGCAGCAAAAATGAATGATGATCATACTCAAGAGAAGGAAATCAATCTACTCATTGGCACCGCCTCTGATGCACTCGTGAACGAGATGGTTCTCAACTGCAGCTGGCAATAAACTTAATACCATGCACACACCAGTGAGATATATGGAAGGACCAAATCACAGAAAACTGGAACCTCGCATGTGTCATCCTCAATGGTAGGAATACCAATTTTCATTTGATCTATGATAACTCATTGGCATGTTCAACGGGTCAGATCACATAGTGCTTTCCAACAACTTATGGGGCCAGATTGTCCAATCAATATCCACAATTTGATGAAAACTGGTGCGAGCAGCCAAAAACTACATCCATGAGTATTTGCAGATGTCTGCGGAGTTGTTGGCGCCAGAACAAGCCCCCGCTGACTACATCAAGATGCAAGAACTCGTCAAGTAAATCACAAACCTGTCAAATCCACTGTACATTCCAATGTGAGTAGTTCTACATACAGTATCTATCCATGATGCTAACCACATCTCCAGGGAGTCGAAAGAATCTTCAGCCACCCTGTCTTGGAAAAATTCCATTTAGATTTTTGGTACAGCTGTAATACATCACACCACCATTCTGCCTTACATGCTCACCTTTTCCAGCATCACAGTACGTAACTTAAATTTCTGATCAAACTCAGGCTTACTTGCAGACTTGGACTTTTTAATTTTCAAAAGGTGGTTCAAGCTCAAATTCAGGCATGACCCTCAAGTTCACGGCAGTTCCATACACGGAACAGTTCGAACAGTACCATGGTGCCATCATCAAAATGCTCTGGCAGGACAAGCACAATGGACCTGGCTTCTGCACCCAACTTGATAATTTATTGAACGCTCGAGAACTGTAATGTCGGAAAAATGTCTAGGCCCATGGCAATGGCCCGGCAGTGCCAAATTAAAACAAACATTACAAAGTCAGGACTTGGCAACTAGATCTTGTGGTGGATTTTCCACCAGATGCTACTATCCTCATCCCTTCAGTGACAATCACACATTCCAATGCAATGGTGCAGGAGGGGGATCAGACTGGGTACTCTTTCATGCAGTACACCTCTGGGCTGTTGTTCTCCTACATTGAGAACAACTTCAAAACTAACAAAGCTGTGACAATTGAAGCAGGCAGCCTCCAGGAGAAACAGGAGTTCCAGCTCCATCGCTCTAGCAGGTGGCCTAGTAGGCTGGGCTTGCTTCCTGAGCCGTCTACCTAGTACGTGTAGAGCTACTGTATGCGTTCCAGTAGACTGCCAGGCTTGCTTCCTAAGCCATTTACTTATGTATACTAGAGCTACTGTATGTGTCTCAGTGGGTTGTTCTTGGTTCCTACTAAGCCATCTACCTATGCATACTCAGAGCTACTGACAATGACTGTACACGGGCCGGGGCCCAGTACACCATCCAATTTTAATGCTTCGGGCACCTGAGACAGGCTGCCTCGAACAGCAGTGGTTAGGGCACTATTTTCAGCAGAGAGAGTACATCTGCGGCCCTCCACGGCCCAGTGTAGGCCTTCGTCAGCGGGACAGCTGCATTGCGAGCCATTACAGGGGCTCCAGCCCCTCAATGAGGGTTTAGAACCGATGCCAGCTCCGGGCCCCAGCAGCATTGTAGAGAGCACAGGCTCTCTGTAGAGGTATAAGGCCAAAATAGGCAAGTGGGAGCTTGTCCCATCACAAACAAGTCCAGTCTGTCCAGTCTGTCATGTCTGGTCCCTGTTCAGTGAGCACAGTAAGTTGGTCCGCCGATGGGCGGACCAACCAGACACTTGCCAGACTGAGTTCATTTGCACATATACATTGCTGGTATCATTATGTTCTTGCTCTACTTACTATTTTATGTTGTTTCCACTCACTCTTATCGATTATATACCCTTCACGTTGTCATTTGTTCCATAGATACTTTCTCGTTTTGGACATCGGATAGTGCCGGGCACCTTTATATCCGCCTTTGGGCTGTTGAATATGATTTACTAAGACTCTCTAAACATAGTAGAACAACCTTCAGCATCCAGGATACCATCTGAGCCAATAGCTCAATACCTATCTCGTACTCCTCAGGTAAAGATCAATTTTTCTAGCCTCCAATACACTAGCTATAAATAAGCAGAGTATCCTACTTACTGTTTTAAAGTCCTTTGAATACAATGGTAACATTGGCTAAGCCCAGAAAAATCAGGGTAGTGAATGGTAGCATGTTCTCCTCCTGGCCAAAAATGAAAAACATAGTATGTAGCAGGTGCCAGGAGCCACTGGGGACCATGAAAGCATTTTTCCTGGGGGTTATAGGACCCTACAAATCCACTGATAACATTTACAAGACACGAAAAAATTATCTTTATAGACATTCCAGGTTGGCACATGATACCACCTTGTTTGATATGTGACTGATGATTTTCATGATCAGTAGCTCAAAATGATCTTAGAAAGGGCCTCTATTGTATGGTAACATCAATATTCATATACATGATTTGAGTTTGACACTTAATTCAAAAATGGCTCTATACTGCTGAGCATCGGCTGATGAATGAACACATTATTCCTACCCTGGAAAAAATGCAAACAAGTGCTCAGCTTAGCATGGCAACAATGTTTGATAAGGTGACAATTGATATGCATCCTTAATTTCAAGATTTCAACTGTGCTGACCTAACTATATCTGACATTTTCTTCAACTTTGTGAATTTAAGGTATGTTGTCCTTCTGGTTTGGTGAGACAGCTACTGATATCATTTAAGCATCTTTGCTTTTTTAATCCATTGTGACAAAAAGCTCTGGAAACCATGCTATCATTTCTCTAGTGATGTCACTCTCATTCCAATTCACCAATTGACCTTTGTGGATTTATTAATGCCTCAAGACTATGCTCCTGTATATTTCCCACCTCTCTCTGAAGCTAGTCTTCCTGATCTATCCATGGCTGATGGAGAATATGCTCCTGGTTTCATTGGTTCAGATCATTTGACACATTCTGCAAGGTCACTACTATAAAATACATAGCTAGTGCTTAGGAAACAGTTGGAATATGTTTGATATATGTCTAATGGTATGAGACAGTCAATTGGAGGCATCCTAGATGTCGCTCCAAATTGATATTGCCAGGGGAGGGGGTAGGAGGGGACCAAAGAGCTACCACAACAAAATAAATAGCCAGTGCTCAATAAACAGTTGGAAGATGTTTGATAGATGTATAATGATATGGTACAGTTGAATGGAGGTAGCCTAGATGTCACTTCAAATTTCCACATATTGCTCTTCAACTGCAGTCTCTGGCTATGTGAAAGTAAATAACATATCTCAACAATAGCAATTTACTTTGGCAAGTTTGCTGCTGAGATCCCAAGGTGTGATTTTGGGTGCTTTGAAACAATCTGTCCATCAACAAAGTGATCTTCTAACTTACGACAGGTTAGTATTATAGAGAGATGGTGGGGAACATATACACACCTTGCTTTGAAGCTCCAGTAGATTCTGCACCCAATATGCACAATCTGCTTGTTTCCTCTCTTTTTCTGACCACTTGATTCTCTCCTGATGGTCAGCAGGAGCACATTTACATATATGTTTCTGGAGAGTAGGGTCATATTGAGTGGTAATGCCAGTGACCTTGCCCCATGGGCCCAAACGGTGGAACTAACATGTTTTCAGATGACTTCTCAACCTACTACTAGCGCCTCCGTCACGGCACGACAGCCATTAGCTCTGTCGTGCTCTCTGCCAAACATGTCCGGCTATCAAAAGAGAGCTGCCGAAGCGCAGAGTGCAGTACAAGGAAGACTGGACCGAACCAGATCCTTGGACCTATACATGCCAAAGTTGGCCGGAAAATGCCCATATCACTTCGTCAACGCCCATCAAATCGTCGACAACAACTTCCCCTGTACAGCGCATGATGTGATGCATAGACCCATGGAGGTGAAGAAACAATACATCGACTTTAAACTGGCATTCAAATTCGAGAAGTTTGCATACTGCTTCAAGTGTGGCATGCCCCAAGACAGGGGCAGGAACGGGGAGGGGCCGCTGTGTCACAAGAACCGTGTGTACACTGAAAGTGTATGTCCCTGGGAGTCGTTTATATTCAGGTCGGTTTTCTGTATGTGGCTAAACCGGCCAGTGAGGCAGCAAATGGCTGCTGATTTGGGCATAACGGTGCTGATCGAGACCAATTACAACTTTACCACTTGGGCAATCTGTGAAGAACCACAGTCAGGGAAGTACTATAATGCTCTGGAATGTTCTCCCCCCTCTTTCCCACCTTTACTAGTATATCAATTCAACAAATGACTTTGAGAAGTAAGTTTACAGTGTACATAGGGGTTTGTAATGTTGGGGAATCAATTGTGAATGGTCCAGAAAGCCTCTGGAATTTATTTGAACACATAACAAAGTTTACTTCACCACTTTTTTTTCTCTGTAACAATTTTTCCTGACCACCAGACCTTTTGAAGAAGCTTTATATACATCTAATGAATGCACTGACATCATTTACTGCCAGTAATCTATATTTCAGTTTGCATTTCAGTTTTTAATTTACATTGAAGTATATAATGGAGTACCCTATCTACTATTTTATGACTGGGGGTCTATTCATATCAAGTGCAAGCTCTCCCATCACCTGCCACCAGCCATCCAGCAAAGTGAACATGGATGATGACTTCAGGGGGTTCATTTATCTATCATGCCACCATACTGTCCAATGGATGGCAGCATCACCTAGTAGATACATTGCAATAGTAGTCAGCATCAAATGATCATGTATGATCTGAAATAAGACTTGAAAATAAAATTTGACACAACTTGGTATTGACGCCTCACACCTCCAATCTCTGTTGATGAACATCTGTAAGGAACCAAACATGAGGCTATAGAATGCAATTGAATGTGACAAACCTTGAATAGCTCTTTAAGGTGCTGCTCCTTGAGGAGACAATCCTGCCGCCTGAAATCTGAGAATGATCAACAAGAAAAAAAAATTTGAAGAAAAAAATGAATAGTAGAGAATGTCTTATACATAATAGAATAAAACTTGCTATGGGCATGAGAACAGCATGCGACTTTGATGATGACAAGCACAATAGTGGAGGAGAATAGGTACCAGCAGCGAAAATATATTCCTAAAAAGGAAAGTCATTATTCCATTTTGGTATCACCACATATATTGTAGCCCCTGTTTTTGCAATAAAAATAGTGCAAGAATCTAATTAATCTGATCTATTTTGGATTGCCAATCATTGCCCCTGTTTAGAAAATGGCTGTAGCAAAAATTTATTCCAAAAAGAAAAATTGTTATTCCATTTTGGTGTCACTACATATGTTGTAGCCCCTGTTTTTCCAATCCTAATGGAGTAACAATCTAATCAATCTAATCTAATCTGGATGAGCTCAAAGCAAATGGTTTGCGAAACATCAACAAAAAATGTAGCTGTATCGCTTCAAAAGTCAGACTAGTCCCTATTTTTGTGCACCTATTTGATCAATCTGATTTAATCTAAATATACAATCAATCAAATCTTTTCTGAAATAATAATGCCAGGTATACATCCACATTTAGTTGGCTAGATTGGCAAGTGGATGCCCTTATCCTATCCTTTTGACAGATTGCCACATTTCGAGAAAAATGACTGTCTGGTAGTTGCTATCCAATTTTGGTCATAATCCACAACATCGGCTATACAAATTGACAATGAGCCTGAGCAACATTCCCCTCTAGTTTGGGCAACTCCTAGAATGCATCACAATGGCCTAACCAATGTCTATCAGTGGAAATGCAATATATCCCTACTGTTCAATTTTCGCATTCTGTCTCTCTCTCCTTCTACAAATGCAAAGGTTTGTTGGAAGGTTTGGAAAAACTTCATTGTTACTTTGCAGAGGGTGCGAAGGACAAGCACCCCAAAATCACCCATGCAATTTTCTATAACATTCTGAAGGAGATATGGAACAGTATCATAGCAGCAGAGGATCACACCAGTGATAAGCAAATCAAATGAGGAAGAATACACTACAGTGCCCTGCTACTTCAAGGAGGGCAGCAGGGGATCACAATTGGGGTGCTGGATGAGGTGAAAATCAAGTCTACTACCAACTTGAAATGTGCTGTAGAGGAGCAAAGACCACAAAGCTCAAATTCCTAGGTCAAGAAAATTTGTAGCTCAATGTCTCACAAGTATATGTGGCATCCACCTGTCATGTGGTATCTTTCATCTCCCACTGCCTGTCACTTTTGTCCTCTGCCCTATCTTGTTGAATGTTACATGTGAGAATATGTTAATGTTAAAAGGAAATAAATATAAAATGTTCATTGCCCATGTGAGGGCCTGGAATCAATGTCAGAGCACACTACATCACACTTGAGCTACTGAACAATCTATATTTATTTCCTTGCAATATTAAGATATTCTCACATATAACATTCAACATGTTGTTCCATAAACATTTAACTTGCTTGACTATAAAACAATGTAACATCTTTAGGATGTTCTGTGGCAAAACATGCTGAATTAACTTACATTTTCATACAACAAAACATGAAAAATGTTTATAGCATGTTGTCTGAGTTAAAATGCAAAGGGAAAAGTTGGTGTATTTAACATGATCAGCTCATGAACATGAGAATGTGCCACAACAAAACATGAAATGAACATTACACAGAATATATATAGATATCATCAAATGTCTTCTAGAAAAACTTCATTCTCTTGTGGCAACATATACACAAAGAAAAAGTGATGAATAATTGTTTTGATTCTACCATGTTCCCAATGACAACATGAGCCATAAAAATGCTAATTTTTGTGGGTGAAAACCTGCAACATGTTCTTGCTGGATGTCATGCAACAGAACATTAGGAAGATATATAGACTATTTTCTAGATGTTTTCCAGAAAAAAAGGTTAAATAAAATTTTATCTTATTGCTTCATATTTTCACAAATTTCTCAGGCAAAATATGATGCAATGCTTGCGGTGAGAGCCTCCAGAGTCTATCAAAGAGTGCCACAGTCAACTTCATGAGTACAAATGTGTGTACAAAACAATAAGAAATGTGGAAGAGAAGGGTTCACCTGTTCAGCAAGGAGGCCATAGGGTAGACTTTGTTATGGGTTCAAATAAATTCTGGAAGCTTTCAGGATCATTCCCAATCAATTCCCAGACCTTGAAAACTCCATCCACATTTGTCCTTGACTCCTTAAAGTCATTTTTTGAACTCATATACTAGTAAAGATAGAGAGAGGGGAGGAGGTCATTGGTCATCACTACAAAATAAATAGCCAGTGCTTAGCACATAGGTGTTATTCTGAATTGATATTATATACTTCAATGGGACTTGACAACTAAAATGCAGAACTAAAATATAGGCTGTAAATGATGTGAATCTATTTATTAGATATATATGAAACTTCTGAAAAAGGTCCAGTAAGATTTGATAGTCAGGAAATTTTCTTATAAAGAAAAAAAAAAATTGTGAAACAGTTGGAATGTGTTTTATAGATGTCTATTCTAATCCCATTTGTTTTTTGCTGGCTGGTGTAGCAGACACTATTTAGGCAATACCCTGCATGGGGTTTTCTTTTCATTGCATCTATGGAGATACACTATATACCTTGATTGGTTCACTAGGGTCATTCAAGTTTCACCAGACCTTCTGGTGGACTAAGAATAGCCTTTTTAGAGACATTTGGTGACCAAAGCACCTGTTTGCAATCATATCTTGGTTTGTGCCAGAAAAATCACAAGTTGATCAAGATTAGTATGACACCTGGTCTAGGACTTGGCATTGGCAACCAGGTGATTCTGATCACATTAGAAGATTTGAAACAGTTCTTGCAGGTAAAGTTCTTGTCATATGTGTTGTTGGTCATCAGAATGATTTTTCAAAAATTAAAATAGATACTCACACTATTCTTGGAAGGGTTCAACACCAACAGGTTCCAAGAGAATACTTTGATTTCACAAAACTCAATCCAGAAGATCTGCAGCTCAACAATCTTTATCCTTTGGAGTACCCAGAACTTATGAGCTCCAAGTTGAACAAAATATGGAAAACCAAGTAAAAGGGTAGCAGCATTACACAGCTGCAATCCATTTCATGGACCAATGATCTTGGAGCAAGAGCAGGCCATGGAGAAAAAATGGAATTATTGCAGATGAAGTGAGCAATATAGCATGAAGAAATAAAGGTTTTCAGCTTCTGTCAGGCTTATGAAAAAAGTGGCAGCCCAACGGGAACAGAACAGTAAGAGAATCATATTCTTCCATAACACTCACACTATTAACATTCATCCATGACATGCAGAAACAAGGTTTACATTCAAGGCAATTATTGAGGATAGTGATGAGGAGCTAAGGAAAGGCAGTAGTTCAAAGATCACTGACCCATGGGAAGACAAGGCCATTGCATCAGGTATATGACAGATTTGCATGATCATGTGGCTGATCATGCTGATACTCTAACAGTAAAAAAAGACTCTGGCACTTTGTCCATACTTAGGAGGAAACATGGCACCCAAGATGTCAAAGCAAGTGAAGAGTATTTCCATTTGTTCCCACTGCCTAGAGTTTGAATGTACGCTCCGTAAGGTATGTTTGTGCTGTCTCCACGTCTTCATCTTTCAATTTCATATTTGCTAAAGTCTTCTGTGCTTGCTCTACTTTCACAGAGTCCCAGTCAGCCATATTGAAGCATAAATGAAGTTGTTCTTCGAGAAGGACTACTATCGCCGTCAAGAGCTAGTATTTTTCATGAGCAATATGTTTATTTCCTCAGTCTCCGAGTACTTACCCCACCATGATCAGATATAAGATCATTGCTGAAATTATGATCTTGAAGATGTTCGAATGAACATAATGTATCAAATGTATGTTCACAATTGTTTCGAGCAGGCGCCAGATGTAATCTTGTGATAATAGAGAGCTGATTTTGTAGCCCTGAGAATTCAACCTCTGATCATCATTGGTTTCATGATCATGCCAGGTTTTCCCCTCCAATCTCATCATGTGGTAAGATTGTACCACCCCCTCTTCCACTGTCTCACCATAGCTGTACAGCCTCTGGTTCACTGACAGATTAATTCCAGTAGACTCATCAATTTTGCCTAATTACCAGTGAGTCACGGCTCGAAATTAGTGAAACAACTCACTTTTGTCATATATAGCCATGATCCATGATCCACCTGAGACCACAAGTCCATACAGGTGGCTTACCAATGCCTCAATCTCCTGCATGTCTTTTGTGCCCACAGTGCCAGGTTCATCTCTTTCTTTCTCTTGCATCTCTTTCAGCTGTTCTCTCGCTGAGTTCAACCTTAGTTTCTTCCTCTTGATCCAGTCAATCAGAGCAGCACATTGATGACATCCACCAGCAGTGACAATCTCAGGTTCCATCTTGTCCAATTCGCTCAACTTGAAATCTCATTTGAACCATAGCCAAGGTAGATGAGAACCATCTCTTTTAGTCGTCTCCAGATCTAATTCACTTTTCATCATCTCTTTGACCACATCATCCGCGTTGACAAGGATGCTGATTGCTTTGGATCACCTATATTGATCAAAACCGTTACTCAAGAAAAAATCCAGCAAGGTGTTCTTCTCCTTCAAATCAAGTAGACACTTGTTGTACTGACCAAATTGTAAGTTCCTTTTGATGATATTGATTCCAGCATACCCTAACAACACCTGGTCCACTTTCTCCTGCCAATCATAATATTCGTTGATATATTTATTGACTTTCATCTTCGGTGTGATTTTGGAGAGGTCAGCACCACCGTCTTCCTGGTATGTCCTTTAGTTTTCTTTGCGGCCTTTCCTTTCGCCATAGTGGTGGTAGTAGTAAATAGATCGATTGTAATCTATATCAGATCTATAATAAATCCCTTTCTTTAGCTCGTTTTGACTGAATTTAGACTATGTTGCCAAAATGCAGTATTTTTACATATAGCTTTATATGGTTTGTGATCTCGTTCTTAGATCTGATCTGATCTAACTATAATCTTATCATTTGTTTATCTTGCAATTGACACTCTATTTAGATGACTAACACATAGGAATCAAGAACAAAGAACAATAGAACTACGACTCAAGGCTGTATAACAAATCACCCTCAACGAGCAAGCGAGAGTATTAGTAAGAGAACTAAAGAACGACACACTTGAATCTAATGCTTGTGATTGCGGAATGAAGATGTCGGACCATTGGGTCAGTGAACGTGCTAATCTAAACTCTGAAATCAAACATGACATTTGCAGCAAATCCACACTTGGGTCAATTTGCTGCAAAATACAATGTTGAAGTGACCACAAATCTAAGTGAGTGCTCATTTGCCATTGTCCGGATTGCGGTAAATTTGTATCGAACATTTACCGCAATTCATACTCAATGTTCATTTGCGGTCAATGTTCTATCATACAATGGGTCCATCATATTATATGCTTGTTGTTTATAATCCACTGCAAATAGCATTTACCCATCATTTGTGGTAAATTGTTGTTTGAATTTTACCACATTTCATATTTATCCCATGTTTGCAGTGAATTTATGCATCTAAATAGTGCTATTTGGTATGTATGTTTTACCACATATTTTTTGAGCCATGTGGCAGTTATTTTGGCACATGAACCACAGCTTGACCCTAACCAATTTACCAAAATGACTAAAATACTTTTGGAGAATTTTTAATTGATCTGGTGCATCCTCATTCATAAAATGAGATATACAAGGAGCAACAAAATCCTTGATATACTTGAGAAGTTTATCTATGGTTTGGATGGCCTTGGGACATTGCTGAAGAGTTTATCTAGTCAGATAGGGTTGGAGACACGTAATTTCCCAAATTCCAAGAAGCTACTAGAGCGATACTTGTCCTTGAGGGATTGACCAGCAATATCTGAAAGTAAAAGATTGTCCCAAAGTCTTACTAGATGTTTTTGAACATCACAGTTGAATGCATGATCCCATCCCTGATTAAAAAATTGAGAGGAAGTTGTAAAGTTTACATGACTTTGAGAGGAGGAATAGATAGGTCAGCTGGCATAACCAACACTCAACTCATGAGAAATGGCCAGCTACTTGCTTCTCCAAAGTTGCAGAGGCAGAGCGATCTCCACAGCCACCAGTCAACTCATAACATAAAGACACCAGAAAATTCGAATCTGACTCTGCTACAGTCAGTTCATGCAAGTGTACCATCAATGATGTTTGTCAAGGTCAAGATGTTGAGGAAGAACTTTGAAACAAGTCCCTGCATCTCTTGGAATTCTGTATTTTACAGCCCAGCATGTCAAATGCAAGGATCCAGGCCATACAGAACTGCAATTCCACAAGACAAGCATTCATTGCAAACACCACCAGTGACTCCACCATCCATGGAAGACATTCACAGAATTTTTCTTTTCAGCAATGTTGTTGGTTTGACAAAATATGTTACAAAATCACAAAATCTCATCATTGTGTTGATACATGCCCTAATTGCATTGTAGTATAGCCTCTCGAGCACAGACCAAGCATAGTAGTATTAAACGTGAATGCAGCCAACTAAACAAGCTAGACAATCTTGTTCTTGTTGGATTACTTCTGACAATGACTTGTCCCTCTTCTTAGCTTGTGTTGTGTGTGCCAGTCACTGTATAGCCTAAGTGTCATCACCTTCATCAAATAGTTTTGTCCAACAAAAAGTAAAGAAAGAGTTTCATGGACCACTATAAATCCTTCCAACTAGTGGTCATATAGCAATCACTCAAGGTGCTGAGGTGAGCCTAGCAGCTCCATTGATCTTCTTCAACTTCCTGATCATATTTGCATGCATTTGATTGGAAGATGCTCATGGCAACCAATCCCATACAGTCCCTTGGTAATAATGGTAACCACTCTGAAAAACCAGCTCTTCATCTTGGAATCTGGGAAAAATGTAAACAAGTTCCATACTTGACAAAGGAGACTAGGGACCAGTCCTCAGAGAATAGATGAGTTGTCAGTGATTGGAAGGTTTATCTCTTCCAAGAGGTTTTCTATTTTGAAGGACATTGACAGTCTTGTGCCAAGCTGTTGGAGTTGTAGAATTCTTTCTTTCTGCATTATCAATGAATTAACATAATTTTATGTAGAGGTCACAACAGACTCATAGAACACCTCAAGCAAGAGAGGAAAACTCATCCTGATCTTTTCTCTAGCCTTTCTTTTCATTGCCTTGCTGTCAAAGTGGATGGTTCTGGAGAAATTCATATTGACTGGCAAGATGATCCAAGAGTTCCTGTTGTTATTTTTGCTGTAGAAGATTGGGAGGTCCTAGGGCAACTCAGGATTCCTCAATAGGAGTTGAAGTTCCTATCAAACCTTATCAGGTCTTTTTGGTTCTGGCTAGAGTGGTTGCTTATTGCACCGCTCCAATCACTAAAGGAGAAAGATGAGTGTATTCACATCATCCTAACATTTGTAATCAACCACCCAAAGTCAAACTGTCACTGGTGGGTCAGGAGAGTAATCTAGGTAACAACATCCCAAGGCTAGAGAAACAAAATTTCACCACTCAGGAGAGTTCGAAATATGACACAGGTCTTGTTGAGCTGAATCAGGCCTGAAGGGTGCACATGTGGAATGATCTGTACAAAAATAGTTATTTGGGGATGTGCAACCAGCAAACCATTTTTAGAAGGTTCCAGTTCCAGTTCTGAATCTTGAGTTTTCTTGACTATGCGAGGCATGATGATGGTGGTATTGCACTGCACCTTTTATAGATTTCACTTATTGGCATGGGATATTTGTGGACCGTCAACTAGGTTGACACAAGTCCACAGTGTTGTGGAACAAGGTGTGACTGCAAGTGGACACTAACTCCACATGGTTGTGACTCTCCACAAAGTGTAAACAGTAAACATGTGGGTGCTAGAGTGACCACATTAGAAGTTTTGTTAGTGGATAGGCAAGGAGTCTTAGTCTATATACTTCAATGGGAATTAAGAACTAAAATGCAAAGCTGAAATATAGGTTAGTAAATGATATCAGTCCATTAATTAGATGTATATAAAGCTTCTACAAAAGGTCCAGTAAGGTTTGGTGGTCAGAAAAATTGTTACAAAAAAAAAAGTGATGAGAGAGTAGACTGAAACCCCACTAACACTATTGCTTACTCCTCAAAATCATTTGTTGCATTGATGTACTAGTAAATGTAAGGGGAAGGGTAAAGGTCATTGGTCACCACTATGAAATAAATAGCCAGTGCTTAGGAGACACTTGGAATATGTTTGGTAGATGCCTGATGGTGTGGGACAGTCGATTGGAGGTATCCTAGATATCACTTCAAATTGATATTATCAGAAAAGATGGTGGTAGGAGGGGACCTGAGGGCCACCACTGTGACATAAATAGCTAGTACTCAGGAAACAGTTGGAATATGTTTGGAATATGTCTAATGGTATGGTATAGTTGATTGGAGGTATCCTAGATGTCATGTCAAATTGATGTTGCCAGGATTGGAGGTAGGAAGGGACCAAAGAGCTACCACTACAAAATAAACAGCCAGTGCTTAGGAAATGGTTGGAATATCTTTGGTATATATCTGTTCCATTAAATAGGTTGACAAATTTATATAACCTAATATTCCCAAGCTTATTCAATCTCTTTGGGAATATTTGTACTGGGTAAGTCTTTGCTTCTCTCTCTCTCTCTGCCCTTCAAGCTGCATGACCACCACCATCAGGTGGTATTCAGTTCAAGTCATCAAATGTTGTTGCTCACTGCAATGTACGCATGTGGCTGGCTGCCAAGCCATGTCATCAACACTCTCACTGAGTGGCATGCTTCATGTCATGTCGTGTTCCCATCCTGATGGGACGTGGCTGGACATTACACGCAGCTGGCTGCCAAGTCAGCCATTCCACCTGGGTCACCGGGTTAATTGTCCACCGTGTCCACCACTCTAGTGCAGTTCAAGTTGGTTATGGCATGTCCATGTGACAACTTCCACGTGTCGTTCCCTCTCTAACATGTTGGAGGGTCGCTCCTATAGTGCTGTAGAGCCCTGGGACAGGATGGCATTGCACCAGGTGTGATGCTGGCTGTCAAGCTGGCCGTTGAATCCAGGTAAATGGATGGCGCGCCTTGCGGATTGTGTGTGTGATGGGCTGTCAAGCCAGTCATATGCATCCAGGCCAATGGATGCCACGTGCTGATCAACACCTCCCATCTTCTGGCCTGGGTGGGGATGACCCCACAATTTCAATGCATGTGATTAGCTGACAAGCTGGTTGTTGTGTCCACCTTTCAAACTAAAGAAACCAAAATGCCTTCAAACTTTGTGCTCTGTCGCATTGTAGATTTTGAAGTGTACCAGGCAATAGCATTATCAATAGACTAATAACTTTTCATCGACTGACTGTGTGGGACAAACTCCGAAGCCTGCACTATTCACAAACAGGAAAGGCTATTCCTAGTGGTGTGTGAATGTTGCACAGCTTGAAATCCCAGTTTCAGTGCCTACACCTCACCTGCATATCATCCATCTCTCAATGTTTCATATTTGTGTATTTGTTTGTATTCACATTGTCTACCTCCCTGATAGTCCGTTCACTGGAACTTAGTGCTATCTGCTTTGTCTTCATGCTGACAAAACCACAGGAATTCCTCTAGGAAATTATGATACTTTCCCAGCTCCTCTTCCTCCTTCTTTTCCCACTCGATGAACTCATCTAACATGTGAAGTTTGTTCCTCATGTATGGGCCCCTCCGCAAAGCTCATCTCAGCCGGTAATTGTGCCATATGGGAAAGGTAACCTTGAAGATCAATGAGCTGAAGTCACAGCCCTTCTGACTAGAAAACTTGTGCCTGGAGTGACACTCCAGCCCCTCTTTGTTCCTTGCCAGGTCTTGAGGCATTCCACAGCTATAACATTAGGCAAATAGTTCAAATGTGAACGACTGTCTAAACTTGATGTATTCTCCTGTCAGCCAGGTGCACGGTGCCACTTTGCAACATTCCTTGTCCACCAGAGTCCTTTTCACCACAAAGTGGTAAGGGCACCATCCTTTCAACACTGGCATGAACTTGTCCAGCTGATGTGTTTTTTTTTTTCAAATGCATGTGTTTCATCACAAATGCACATCACACCCAATCTAGGTGGCCTCCAACGCCAGGCACAGAGTCCCATGAGGCATCCAGCCTTTGACAGTCATTGCAGGTATCTGAGAATGTGTCTGACGCTCTCCAGAACACCATGCTCCTTCTCTCTGCACTGGTTCTACATTCTTTTCTCGCTGGGTGACTCCCTTCATTGTGAACAATTGTATTTCGCTGTTCAGCTCGCAGATGCTGCAACATACTTGCTGATCTAGCTGATGGCAATTCAGGGCCATGTCTTCGCCATCCATATACAGCATTGTCTGATATACCTTGCATTGGTCCTTGTGGATCAGTTGGCCCAGCTCCCAAACCAGGCCTAGGTCTCGTTGGTCTTGAAATATCACTCCTTTGCACTCCACCATAGCAAAGAATGTGTGTGCCTCCTTCTCATTATAGAAATACTTTATGAGCGCAGTATTGTAGATACTAGTCTAATATGAAAGAGGATTTCTCTAGTAGAAAACTCACTAGGAAGTTGAGATCAAGATATCGAGACTAAGAGAATTCACAATACTTGTTGAGTGTAAAGCCAACTGATATTTCATTGTGAGGCGTAAAGCCTCATATACAAGTGTGTATATTTGTACATATTATGGTATAGAATGTTCAAAGAACATTCCAGATGATCATGTAATAAGTTCCAGCCAATAGCATAAGAAACTCATCATGATCAATAAGCAAAGATGTAGCCAATATCATATAAGGCTCTTTAAGAATATACATCTAATCTATATCATATAAGCATAGATGAAAGGTCTAGACAAGTTCTAGGCTGGACGATCTTTATCCTACAAGAATTGAGTAAATAATGATCGTTTTAACACCCCTCTCACCCTGCATGGCTCACCATTTGAATCGTGCTCAGAAGGCTGTATGCCAGTTCCATGATCACTACAAATTGAACATTGGCCCTGTCCACTCTCGCCTCGAAAGCAGATGTGCATTCCATTACTTTGCACTCTTCCTGGTCCCAAAGGTCAAGGTTGTAACTCTTGTTGTTTCCACCCAAGGGGAGGTTGCTGTGACAGACCGTGCACCAATTTTCCTTGCTGAACCTGTCTGCCACACCGCATGAGGCGAAGAAGACAAGTATATATTCTTCTTCTTTCAGCCTGCCCTGCAGTGAACACACGAGGTTGGCCAGATCAGTGTTGTCCATTAGCGGATTGAGACGAATTGTATGAAGTCCAATTTCAGCTCATTGGATTGATGATCTGATGAACGTTGTTATACCTGCTCTGAGCTGGTAGGTTCTCAACAAATGTTTCTCCAACCTAGGCGACATGGATACGGACAACAAAAAGATAGGCATAGTATCATGATTCATAAGTCAAAGCCCACTTCACAAGTTTCTCCAACTAGAACAGCGATCCTTGGGGCATTCCAGCAGGTCATGGTGCTTGTCAACTAAGAGCACTGTGAATATGGGAGTACTCTCAAGAGAAAGAATGCTGTAGGTCTCTGTTCATTATAGGGCATTTTTCACGCTTTTCAGATAGTATTACTACTATTGTTCCTAGCTATCTCTGGTCCTCCCTTTAGCAGTCCAGACTTTTTCTTATCATACCGTCCTGTACACCTGACTCCTTCCCTTATATAGACCGGTCTGTGCTCATCGCAGACCAGAGACTCATATTCTTACTTTGTACCTATTTTTCCCTTTTGTTTGGTTTTGTTTGGGATCACTACACCTACTCAGGATGTAGCTACACGGTCCCGGGAATGCCTGGTGACTATAAAACACTTGTATCTAGTTTGGAATATACATCTTTCGACATCTACGAGTTACCATCATCTAAGAATGAAGTGGTCAGAAAAAGAGAGAGACAGAGCAGGTAAAGCTTATTGGGTGGAAAATCTACTTGATTTGCATAACAAGGTAATCTTGAATCTCTTTCCTTATCAAATGATATTCTAATCTTCAATATATCTCAAGTTGAATGATAATGATCACTGTATCCATGGAAGGAAGGTATTGAAAACTCTTATAATAAAACACTGACCAAACTAAGCTCTATCAATAGCCTTAAACTCCATGATGGACTGGACATCCAGCACCACAAACTCTGAGGCATCTGGATGATAGTAATCCTCACCTCTGCAAGTAATCAGTTGCAGCAAGCTGAATGGGGTCTTGTATGGGGTTGTTTACTTTCAGAGGTGAGGATTGATCTGCAATACACTACACTGTGGTAGTCTTCATCAAACAAATTTCCATTATTGCCGAAGGCACACTGATTTCTTTCACCCATTCCATCCCTTTGCTGGACCAGTCCTTACTTACACTAGCAAGCACAGCAATGAGAGCACTGGCATTGTCTGAACAAACAACTGTGGAGTATCCCATTCCATCCATGGATTATTAACCTTCTTTCCTTTGGGGGGCTTCTTGCCACCTTTAGGTTTCTTGCCACCACACAATGTTCCTTTAATAGCCAATAGTAATAGAGATGGCTGCAAAGCTGAATGAACTGATGGTGGTGGTGATAAAAGTGATGATGATGGATCTAAAGATATGGAGGGTGATGGAGATAGCAATGGTGCAGATAAAGGAGATGGAGGGAATGATAGCACAGATAAAGGAGATAGCAACAATATAGATGAAAACTGCTGAGAATCTGGATCTCCTGTGGCTTGAATAGATGCAGAAGATGAAGTGAACAAAGCAGCTGCTTTAAATTATTGATATTAATGAGAGAATTCTTACAATGACCAGAAGACTCACCATTTACTACTTCATCAGATTGACCTTGTTCCACACTATGTTGGCCAATAAAACCTGAAGAACTTGAGGCATCCTCTGAGTGATTCAAATTTCTGTCATGGATAGTAGAGCAGCTGAGTGAACTTGTGAGGGCTGGCACTGAGTAAGTCAGTCAGCAAAAGGACTGAGCAAGCACAACAGATGACAGTGGAAGGTGGTTGGTGGTTCAACAGGTTGGGACAAACACAGCCTTTGATGTCCCTGGAATTCTCTTTTCCAGCTTCACATTCATGTACACAAACAGTTCTTGAAACTGCGTCCTCTTTCGACCCTGACAAGCTCCTTATCCTGCCAGTGTCCAAGTGGAACACTCAATATCTCGAGATGTGATCTGAGATATGCAAAGCTAGTCTCACTGGTAATTTGAGCAACCAGGTATGGTAAATATGTGACTTAATGATTGAGCAGTAATGATTCTATACTTGTTCTTTGGCTCAGTGCACTATGGTAATGATGATAGAATTCACAAATTTGACAACCTAGTGATTTGAACAAACAGCTATATTAAATATGTGACTTAATGATTATGAATCTGCAAATTTCAAACTGTTAATGATAAGGGGTTCATTGAGTGCACTACATATGTTGATGATGAAAGGTCCACAAATTTTACAATATGGTGATTTGAGCAAAAGAGAAGTAATGATTCTTATGTTGATGATGAAAGGTCCACAAATTTTACAATATGGTGATTTGAGCAAAAGAGAAGTAATGATTCTTATGAGTGCACTATGTTGATGATGCTACAAAATAAATAGCCAGTGCTTGGAACCTTTTCCTTTGGTAAAATCCATTTTCTATAACCTCCAGTGGTTTCCTCAGATTATAATCTGTTTTCTTGGGTGAATACAGGCTTCCTCAGATACTTCTCCCAAATTTCAAAATGAAATGCTTCTTGTTGAGAGTGGTTGCCATTGTTTGGAAGATGATGTTGAAGGTTTGGAATTAATTGAAAGAGGTCTAATTGAATATGATGAGGCTGAGACCAGGGTGAGACTAGGCCACAAAGACTTCAAAAAGAATATTTATCTACTCCAAGATGGTATATCTTGCAAAGCAGATTCACTTCTGTTGTCCAAGAAGATGATATTTTCGAGCAATGGCGGCAAGGGGGTATTGTTGTGAGCACAAATGGCAACCAATGTTGGTGGCTTTGTGGTATTTTTAGCACGGCTCCATGTTGACCTTGAATCTGAGGAGGAGACCATGGAACTTCATTGATCTTGAGATTGTGACACACATTGACAAGACTGTCCTGTATGATCACTTTCAACTGCTGCCCTAGGGACGTGAATAAATTGACCATCTTCAATGAACAGAGGTTTTCGATGAGGATTTGGTGCACTCAGATGTGCAATAATGTTCTCCACGAACTTCAAAAAGCTGATGGATGGTGGACATGGTTCCTTGAGAGCCATGAGACCATTGACAGGTTTGACGATCGCCTCTATAAGTGAGGGGAGTGATTCAGGATCTAGAAACAAAGGGTGTGAAGATTTCAACCAGTGCAAGAGGGCCTTCTTGCGATCCCTGACTGGAACAGCATCAACACCACCTGCTTCAATTATGGGTCTTATTTCCTTAGTGCATTCATTTCATATCTATATTTGATGTGAGTGAGTGGTCACAGTGAAGCAGCAGGAGAATTGGTTTAGAAAATGTGATCATACCTAAGTCCATGCCATGATAGAACAAAGCAAAAGGTCAGTTAATTTCATTGATTAACTATGATATCATTGATAATGATTTTTAATTCAGTGGTACATGTTATGCATGAAGCTTCTGTTCAGTTTCTATCATGTCCCAGGAATGGAGATAGAGTCAAGAAGATTGTCGCTCAAGATTTTAGTTGCACTCAATTCCCTTCTTAACTGCAAACATTGGCTATAAATGGGAAAATTGTATCCCTATATAGCTAATCTATCTATTCCTCCTCTGAAAGTCATGGGAACTTTACAACTTCCTTCCAAATTTTTGATCAGATGGGATCATGCACTCAACAGTTTGTGATGTTCAAAACATCTAGTAAGACTTTGGGACAATATTTTACTTTCAGATATTGCTGGTCAATCCCTCAAGGACAAGCATCACTCGAGTAGTCACAGCTTCTTAGATTTTGGGAAATTACCTCTCTCCAACCCTCTCTGACTAGATAAACTCTTCAGCAATTTCCCAAGGCCATCCAAACCATAGAAAAACTTCTCAAGTATATCAAGGATTTTGTTGCTCCTTGTATATCTCATTTTATGAATGAGGATGGACCAGATCAATTAAAAATCCTTCAAAAGTATCTATCTACCTATCTATCTATATTCAATAATAATAATTTCAGAATTAATTAAAGAGTAGAAGCTATGTTAGCTCAGGAAAAGCAGGCAAGACCTGATGTCTTCATGGAAGGATCCTTTTTTCACAATAGCTGTCAAAGAGGCTGGTTCAGGGCTGGTTCACATAGACTGGAATGATCATCCAGCTATGTATATATGCCTTTGTCTTGTCTTTGCAGTGGGAGATTGGAAAGGTAGTCAATTTTTTATTCCTCAATTGAGAGTCAAAACTCCTACCAAACCTGGACAGATTTTGGCTGTATTAGCCAGGATGTTGGCCCCTCCTGCAGACTTGCCAACTTGGAATTACTTCACCCAACACAAGTTCATCATTTTCTATCTCTGCCTTCCTCTGTCAATGGATCCACTGCTAAAAGGTGGTTTGTTGATTTTGTGGATTTCCCTTCCACACACAGGATAAGCAGTAGAAAGTTATGAATTCTTTGCCAAAGAATGAGAGATATCATATCCATGAATAAATAAATAGAATTCAACTATGGATTTTGGCAGATGCAGTCAGGAAGCATGCAGTTGCTTGCATTATGAATCTTATAGCCATCCTGCCAGAGGAAGTTCCTGCTCTTCTACAGTGGGCTGCATTTGCCATCTAGGTTTTCATCTCTACTGTTCCTAACTTTATATCATCCTTTATACAAGATGAGAAAATGACCAGTGCCAAGTTCAACATCTAGAGAAACTCACCTCAATGTCAAATTGTCTCTTGCTCATTTGCTGAAGGCCAACATCCCTGGAATGAAGCTTGTGCTGTATTAGAGGCAGGAAAGAAGGTGAATCATTAAAGCTGCTTCAGCTGCTTTGATTTTCTACAATATTATTAGGTTTGTATGCATAAGTTTGCAGGGAATTGAATGGGTCATTTCTGGACATGAGCTGCTTGCCAATCATGGAGTCAGCCTCTCAATTGATCAACTTGCTTGTTGTCTACCCAGCCTCTGTGGATGAAGCCCCCCCAAAGTTATGGAAATCCATTTATTCTTGCTATACTGAAGAAGAACACGCCAGCAGATCAACTCACCAAACTTTTCTTCCTGTGGCGGAAAGTGATGGATTCATAGGTGTGGGCCCACTTCAAGTTATGCAACATAGCTCCATAGGGGTCCTGGGAGGAGGAGCTAAAAACAGATGAGATAGCCTCTGGGGAACAGGTAAGAGCTAATGAATAGATGTTAGAGCTAGTTTTCTTTACTTTGTAACAGATCTGCTTCATAGAGCAATACAAAGCCCCTCTACAGGATCTAGGGAAGGCTGGCACTGGTGACTCCATGACCAATCACCCTAAGCATGGGGTAGTTCAACTACTTTTAAATACATCTGATTTATGGCATTACCGGGGCCACCCCACTTGTGGGTAACTTGATGCCCATACCCTCTGGTGACTCACTTCCTCTGCAACCATACTCTTCTATTCCAGGTAAGGCTTTATATCTTTCATTCAATTAACTTTATGATTGATGGAACTTCCAGACAAAAATGGTGCAAACCAAGAGCTAGGGAGAACAGGTGTAATGAAGTGTGAGCTCAGTTCATAGTGTAACAACTGTTATTATATACCTAATGAAGTGTGAGCTAGGTATATAGCTAGTAAGTGAATAGTAAAGGGTGTTTAACTTATGCATACCTCAGTTCATAGTGTAACGACTGAGGGATGCGACGGGGATGTCCGGAATTGTAAGTAAGGAATGGTGTGTGAATATAATACCATAAAAGGTAGTTGTAATCTAATGAACGTGAGGTATCTCAACACTCCCCCTCAACTAGCGTCAGTCTGTGTCTTTAGTCCAAGTAAACGTACGAGATATGTATGGGTATCAGTAGGTAGTCCTTTGGTAAAAATATCGGCGGCATTTTCTGTTGAAACGACATGTTGCGGAATGATCTGCTTGCGCTCGACCTCGTCTTTGATCCAAAAACTTTATGAGAGTTGGATGTGGTGCGTTCTTGTGGACATTTCGTCAGGTGTGGTTAAAATGCGAATTGCGGTGGTGTTATCGACATGCAGCATGGTCGGGTGAGTCTGAGCGAATCCAATTTCGACGAGCAGATGGCGGAGCCAAAGAATCTCGCGTCTGACGTGAGTGGCAGTGTAGTACTCGGCTTCGCCCGTTGATAGTGCTGTAGCTGTTTGCTTTTTGGCTGACCATCCGGTGCCGAGCATAACTGCATAGCCAGACACCGAGCGAGCATTGTCGGGCGAGTTCACGAAGTCGGCATTGCTGAAAGCGTGCGGTGTGATTGTGTCGGCATCGAGTCGGCCACCAAGAGTCAAAACGAGGTCCTGCGTACATCAGCAAACTACCGAATGCAGAGTCTCATCCATAGCTGCCCATAGCAATCCAAAGGAGCCCATAGCTCCATAGCACCCCAGCAATGTGGCTGTGTGAATTACCAATATTAGTCATCATCCATAGCAAGCCATAGCATTCCATAGTAGCACATAGCACCCCAGCTCCATAGCAATCCATAGGAGCACAGCAATTATGTTCCATAGCAACTTTAGCAACTATAGCTCTTCATAGTAGCACATGACCAGGCACACTAACCAGAACTAACAAAGCAGGAATCCTAACCATGTCTAACCAATGTCTCCCCCAATATCCCTAACCCCCCCTAACATTGTGTTGCCTCCTAACCCTCGCGGGT
>JBBPOJ010000593.1:0-23503 GCA_038091395.1 Leccinum rimulosum
CGTAAATCAACGCTGCTGGACCTCTATCGCAGAATTCAGACATGAAAAAAAAAATCACTACACAAGCTCACCTCGTCTCAACGCCCTGGTCAGAATGGCATCAGAAAAAGCTATTACATAAACGTGGTCCCGGATTCTGGAGGACTCACATTTAACTTCCAAGCTACTTGTGCGCTGAATTCAGTGGATCCAAACAGAATAATCACCTCGATTACAAGACTGAAGTAAAAGCCCGATTGACCCGACATTTTGTTCTGCGGAGCCAAGGTTTTTGCTGCTTCCCGTAAATCAAAACTGACCGTACAGAGGGTCGAGAACGGCTCTGAGTTAATCAGTTTAGGATGTGAGTGATCTTACATAAAGGACGACTGGCCTTCTTTACAATCAATCCATTGTGGATCTGGCAAGGTGCCTCTATAACACAAGATGGGCATCTCCTCAATACCGAAGTCCGATCTTGATGCCCTATTATAACTGAATGGCTGACGGAATTCCTGTAGTTCATGGACCTGGACGCCCTAAAAGGTTAGCGCGTTAGCATTAAATCTCTCTTAGCCAGTGAATGGGAACCAACCTTGAAGAGAATGCCTTTAAATGCATTCGGGACCGAAAGTTGTCCGGATACATCCATATACCAAGTACCTCTCCTAGAAAGATGCTCGGGATTTTGCACGTCAACCCAGTTTCCACACGTCGTGCCATACGTGGCACGAGCAACACGCGATGTCACCAGGTGATCAATGAAGTACGAGATAGCACCATCAGGGACCGCTTTGTGACTGCGTCCTGTCAGCACAAACTACATCCCATGTTCAGATAAGATGTATACTCACACACCCCTCGGACGGCAGGGTTCGATGTCCTGTCTCTTAAAATATGTCTCCAGTTGTGACCAGAGCCAATCATTCGCCCCGAATCCACCGATGAGGAACACCATCTAGAGTAAAAAACATGAGCTCTCAGTGATAACTAGGGCGGATATGGGCATTTACAGTGATGGGAATGTTGACATCGCGACGCTGCTCTTCGAATGCATCGATGATGGCCTTGATAGAATCCTCGAAAAGCTTGGTGGCTTCTTGCCTAGGAGCATAGTAGTTATCACCATCGCCATGTGCAGCATCCTCCACTTCAGACAGACAGATATCTTACCCTGAGAGTGTCAGTTTACCGGCTCTAATGTTGTATTTCGGATCATTCTCGCGGAGACTGCCGACCTTGATGTATGCGGGATGTTCGTCGTCAGATATGAGAAGCTTTGTCGTCTGGTCGAACGTTTCCGTGATCTCTTCTATCATTTCCGGGCTGTCATAACGAGAGCCTTTCAGTTTCTCTAAATTTCAAGTTCGTTCAGAACGCAGCGAGATAGTAAAACATTGACTACCTCGCAACAATGCCTTTGCTCTACGCGAAACGAAGATTGCACCCTGGAGACGGCCTGAAGACAGTGAGGACGAAAAGTAATGTCGTCCAGAAAAAGCAAAGGACTTACATTCAGGGGGCGCAATCTCCTCAAACGATGGCGGATGAGACTTCATCGAATACATACTCAAATCGATAGTACCACCCCCAGTATCGATGACGACGATACCCTGACCCTGTGGATACTGTCCTTGATCGGGTACCCCTGATTTGAACAAGTCCCAGATACAAAAGTGAAGACCCGCTTCGCCCTCGGTCAAGAAATCCACGCGAGTGCGTTCATCAGCAGTAACAAGTCCAGCGAGTTCTATGGCGCGTCGAATCTGTTGCTGCTGAGCGCCCTCCCAGCCATTCGGATGCGTAAATATGAACTTGATGCTGTCCTTGGTGGATTGCCATATGTACTCTGGATACGATTGCTTGATATATTTTTCAGCGCATCCGAAAAGATATCTGATGAAATCTGCCAGAACGTCGACAGCGGATTTGCCTTTTGGAAGTTCTGGGATGTCGTCGTCCTTGATGTGTTTTGCAGAGAGATGTTTCGGTCGGAGGTGAAGTTTCCACCTGCAAGGCACGTGAGCAAGATCGTGGCGCCGTAGTTAAATCGACGCGGAGTCGCGGACCATTCCAGTTTCACCCATCCCTCGGTCATGGCTTGCTCGATCACTTCCTCCTTGAGCGCCTCGTATCCGGCTGCTTTGAATTTTCCTTCGGAATCATAGTATATGACAGATGGAACTTTGACGTTGCCTGTTTGACCTTGTCCAGGGTAACTTAATACCGACGTAGGTCAAGATTGATAGAAAGACGACGAAAAAAGAGCAGACTACTTTAACACTCCTTGGGACTCAGGAACTTGGCCCGGCTGGAGGATACAAAACGAAATGCCACTGCAGGTGGTACCGACATCAAAGGCGAGAACAAGTTGACGGGTTGATCCAGAGTACGGTTTTCGCTTGAGCATGATGGCTCTTCGAGACTGCTGAGGGGAATCGCTTCAAGTTGTGCCACCTTAAAGCATACTGATTTTTACAGGAACCGACACAGCAAATTTGGAAGTTTGGGCCGGCCGAAAGGAAGGTACGGAAGGCCATACTAGCGCACCCACAATGCCCCACATCGGCTCAGCTCGTTCCTTGATGGAAGCACCACGCGTATACAGGAAGACACCCACAGAATCCCAGCTACATTCCCTGAGCTGACCAGGTTTAGAAGGTCGACATTTCGAATTATACATTCTTCGGGATGTCCGAGGCCACCCGGTGGCGGATCATCGTCGACTATTGAAGCAATCCCTAGGTGCCCGTGTAAAATTCCTGCGATATATGAAACAGCCGTGAGTTATTGATATCTCATTGCCCGCATCTGCTGTATACTGCAGTCACTGCCCGCGAGTTTCCTCGTGGTCTTTCCAGATCTTTAAACACCTCACACGCAGCTTCAACTTCACAGCGTTCATGTCTGCTTATCCCTACTCTCCTACTGACAATCCTCACCGCCGCCACCGATGCTCTGAGGTACGGCGTCCATTTTGGTGCATATATATATATATTTTTAACATGAAGATACACGACAGAAAATGGAGTCCTCCACCCAAATGTTGGAAGAGAAGTCGTCGCCCGCCGGTGGTACCATCTCCCACGAGCAATGTCTGCAGGAGACATGTCAGGTATGAAGAAACATGTACTGTCTATGGGTGCTAAGCATTAGCATTGCCATGAAACTGCAGGTCGAACGTGCTCAAGAACAGATCATAGACTCCTCTGTGACTGACCATGATGAAGAAAGGCCGATCGCGTCATATGTGACAGGCAATACACACGCACCAATGGAGGTGGAGCTCAACTATCCTGTCAACGCCGCAAAGGAGTTTGAAGATGCGGTTGAAGACAATGCACTGGCTGACGCTAATGCGACCCTCGCTTGGCAGCTTGAAGAACGATCAAGAGAGTACAGCACAGCGATGCGGGAAAAGAGGGAAATAACTCAGGCGCATGCGGCGCTCCAGCAGGACTGTGAAGCACAGAGGAACCAGAACAAGGCTCTGCGTCGGGACAACGAATCGTTGAGGGCGATACTCGAGCAGCGCACGTCAGAACTGCACGGCGTCGAAAGGTTCTTCACAACCGCGGACAAATTCTCGGGGTCGGAGGTCGTGAGCACGCTGCGGAAGCTCAACGAAGGGGTGCAGCAGAGCGGCACGTTCATGGCCGAGTGGGCGGTCCGGAACCTCAAGTTTGAGGCGCCGCGCGTCCACCATATGAGCACGCGAAATGATGAACAAACTAGGGCGTCGGGGCTCTTGGGAGTGCAGTTTATGCGAGCGTTGAAGACGAGAAAGCAGGTTGACAACCCCATCCTGTTGGAATTCGCATTTCAGGCCTATCTAATGTACGAATTGTGCGCGGTCGCATCCCAACGGTCCACACAAGGGTCGCACAGCGCGGTCATCGATGGAATATACCAGAGGATGCGTGAAGCAGGTGAGTAGGTCTCTCGATAATCCAAGCAGTGTGTGCTAATAAGGAGCCCGGGCTGCCTCCAGAGGGCCAAGCAACATCCGGGAACTGGCGCGCCCTGACGCACCGATATGCGGCTTCCGCTCACACCGAGGGTCCCGAATTCATGCGCAAGGTGGAGATGACCATAGTCTCTGGGCTCTCCGACGTCCTGTTGGCAGTGGGTTGCACGAACTCTACGCACGAGATCATGTCTGCGCTCAAGTCGAAATTCGCGGACAAGATTCGCGACTTCGTTTCGCTTGCCCGGGATATCAATATGATCATCGGTGCGGGTGTGATATCAGAGGATCTTGAGATTTTATGGTTGCGACCCGAGACACCATTTGATGGGAAGGTGATGCAGGATTTGGATGACGATGGGAAGGGCCAAGGGACCTTCGAGAACGGGATGGAAGGACCTCGTGAAACGGTGTTGTGCACGATCGAATTGGGGTTGTTGAAACGAACGAAGGCGGCTGCAGCAGGGAAGAGGAGTGAAATTGTGAACTCGATAATGGTGAAGCCCAAGGTGGTGCTTGTGTCGATCCTCAACGTCATATAGAGCACCCGTAGCACAAGTCTCGGTATGCACAATTATTTCAAGACTATCTCATAACGCATAGCATCGGGGAGTGACAGTGACCTACACCATGCATTATCAAGTTGAGATTTTGGTGGTGGATGTCGGGTGGATGGCACGTTTGCTCCACCATCCGCTTATGCATTACAATAGTCTATTGTACTACACAATAGACCCAATATTGGACTCAGACAACATGCCACTTCAAATCCGGGTAAAGCAATCGTTGCTGAAAATTTAGATAAAGGGGTTTAGAGTACAATAATATACATCCGAATTAACCAAAAACAAAGTGAATCTAAAGCGTTACGACCGCTCCCCACGCAGCCGGCGAGCGAGGGCAAGATCTTTGGGCTGGATAGTAACACGCTTCGCGTGGATAGCAGCAAGGTTGGTATCCTCAAACAGCGAGACAAGGTAAGCCTCCGCGGCTTCCTGCAACGCCATTACAGCGGAGGATTGGAAACGCAGATCCGTCTACAAAACGTCCTCAGCATGCGAGTCGTCAGAAACATCCATGCCAGACACAGACCTTGAAATCCTGTGCAATTTCACGAACGAGACGTTGGAAGGGCAACTTCCGAATGAGCAACTCCGTCGACTTTTGGTAGCGACGGATTTCACGAAGAGCGACGGTACCGGGACGGAAACGATGGGGCTTCTTCACACCTCCGGTGGTCTGTGCAAGCGAGTTGAGTTTAGAGTACACTCGATAAGCCAAGTCAACTCACGTTGGCGGCAGTTTTGCGAGCAGCAGACTTGGCTGCAAGTTGTTTACGCGGGGCCTTGCCTGCAACTCGTTATGTCTCATGTTAACCAGACCTAGACTTGTAGACTTACCACCGGTGGTCTTGCGAGCGGTTTGCTTGGTACGAGCCATTTGTTTTACTTGAGTAAATAGGTGGTGGTGGTGTAGTAGTGAGTGTGGTGGGTCCGTGTACAAACCGACACGCTCGTATTTAAATTGTCGCGTCGCGTCATCACGTGAGGCGCGTGTTTCCACCGATCAACACATCAACATCCATTTACGGAAATATAACACAGCCACCACTTCGGCCATATATAGCGACGGCGTCGGGGTGATCAATCTTTCATCTTTCACCCTTACCACCACACACAACAACAACCTCACTTCGAAACTTTTATCTACCAATTGAAACATGTCTGGCCGTGGCAAAGGTGGCAAGGTATGTTGGAAAATACTTTGGAATCGCACACTGATCTAACTGGAGGAACAGGGACTCGGCAAGGGCGGCGCTAAGCGTCACCGCAAGATTCTGCGCGACAACATCCAGGGTGAGCTTGTGGTCGAGTTGAAGGATGACTTGTACTAAAGGAGAACAGGTATCACAAAGCCCGCAATTCGTCGTCTTGCCCGTCGTGGAGGTGTGAAGCGTATCTCTGGATTGATCTACGAAGAGACTCGTGGAGTTTTGAAGATATTCCTTGAGAATGTCAGTTTGAATACTTCAATCATGCGATGGGCGTGCTGACCATTGATCATACAGGTTATCCGAGATTCGGTCACATACACCGAGCACGCCAAGCGCAAGACTGTTACGGCTCTTGATGTTGTGTATGCCCTGAAGCGTTCAGGGCGCACGCTGTACGGCTTCGGCGCTTGAGTCTTGTTTTTTGATTACGATCGTGAAGTGTATCTTAGCTGTAGCATTGTAATTCGATTTCCATTCGTCTCTTTCTGCAATCAGTACTGGTGGAGACTGCTCACTTTGTTCAGCGTAATAAGTGCATACCTGGTCTTCGCTAGGCATTGCCACAGATCCTTTAGCCTGCGGTGATGTTCGGGGAGCTTGGCGTAGACTGAGTAACTGGACAATGTTTGTCGAGATCTCCAGAACGCGTTGGCGAGTGACAACGAGTCAGACTGTTTATCGTCCGCGGGCAGTAGTAGCAGTATGTAGCAGTGCGCTATGGACAATACATGCAGTGTTGTGTTCTATGTACCACATACATGAACTATCTAGGCATTCTGAAATTCTGAATGAATTTAGCTCGACATGTGCCAGTGGGACCTCTAATTAGGTAAGTAGGATGTAATGATAGAGTGGACTATACGTGCGAGAAGCGATGAATGCATGGGATAAGAGAGACTCGGGATTATGGTCGGCGGTCAGCGGGGGATGTGGAGTTGGTTTTGGTTGCTGCCTCAAACGTTGGAGACTCAATTGCTTACTTGAGGAGCAACAAACAAAGTATAGACTTGCAAGCTCATTCGGGACCGGACTCAAATGAAATCAAACTGAAGCGTCTATAAGTTGAATGATGGAACCAAGAACCCGCGACTCTCTTAGTATACCGGCTGCATCAACTTTCCAACCTAAGTTTAGTGGATCCATGAGACGATGGGTTTGGTCAGACGATAATTACTCCTTTCGTGACTGGGACGGTGAATAGAACGCAACGTCTGGACGGAGGACAGCATATACTTGCCTTTGACCCCCGGAAGACTCTAGATCTGTCCTGTAAACTCCTGAGTCGGATCGTTCAAGTTCAGTTTATTCACCGCGAGATGAGCATCATTTGTTTTCTAATTCCAATTTGTGAGCACACGGTGCGGAATGCGCGGAAGTAAAAGCAAGGCAACAGAGTGGTTCCCTCCACGACCGTTTCAGGCTGTTCCGGTGTGCATGCCGCATGCAGTGCCTTGGCAAAAACAGTGCAAGGTCCGGCCCGGTCGGCCGTCAACCGTTACAAATATTCAGGCGTGGACCATGGCGAGCAATCGTCCCTGCTCCTCGACTATTTTGGGAGACCATCAATGATCCGTCATGACCTCAGTCAAGAACCAGGTATACCACCTACCATAATGCAAGCTGCAGTCTAGGGTGACAAGGTAGTGGAAAACCATCCAACAGGAAACGAAAAAAAAGGGAGGAGACTCAGGAGGTGGGCAAAATTATACCGACCTCTTCGGAGCCAAAGGCTTCATTTAAGATATTAACGCCTCCTGGAACAAGTCAGATGTGCGTCCTTGGCATGATAGGCCGCTCGATGAATTTTATATACGCCGTAGTGCACTTTCGGAACGTGAACGCATTGTTGAGGTGGGGTGGATTGAAAGAAAGTGAGTCGCCGCCCGAAATTGCTTTAGAAATATTTGCTGAGCAGACGCTCTAGCCTCAAGCGATCACAATGGAAGAGCCTTGTTTGGATCTGTGCCTTGGTCTGCACTGGAGAAGGTCGAATACAGAATGCGGTGTTTGGTGGTGGTTCATTTCTTGGACTGTTGGCAGACGACAGTTGCACAAGTCTGCAGTGTCAAGAGGTGACCCACGGGAGATCGAGTGTAGCAGCTCAAAGGCCGATAGAGTCACCGCCATGCGGCTTCGCTTCTTCGACTATAATTGGCGTGGAGTGGTTGTGGAGTGGGTTTTTTTCCAAGCAAGGTTCGTCTGATTCATATTGACATGCACCTTCGACCCTGGAGAACATCTCCTATCAACAGAACACTCCGGGAAATGCAAACAGGCGGCGACAATTGCCCCACCGCGTGGCGTGTGATGTGTCGCCCGCTTGACAACCAGCCATTGATCCCTTCGTAACCATTTGAAGGCATATCAAGAGCCAGGCGATGATCGGACAGCGTCTTTGCGTCATCAAATTGATGGCCGACTACGGACGGAAAAGGCTCCACAAAACTAAATCTAGAGACACAGCCAGGTTGGCAACCAGAACGCTGATAAGTATTCCAAATTGACTGACAAAGCAAGGACTCCTTTCTCACCGGTGCCCAGGGCTTGATGCTCAGCAAGGAGTGTCGCACATTTGATCACCTGTATAATGAACAAGGGTCAACCGGCCATTTCCTCGATACGCTACGAAACAAGGTGAACGTCCGGGATTCAGAAAGGATTGAATTCATGCTTACTTGGCGTTGCTTACGTGAAGAGTGACTTGTGGAAATTTCGAGATGACCCACAAAGCGTAAGAAAAGCAACGTACGGATCATGTTACAGATTTTGCCCAGTAGGAAAACTATTTTCAAGAATTTTGTCTATAGTTAAGTCACAAAAATTTGGGGCTGCACCTACTGTAAATGCGTTCATTTATGTTACCTAGTGTTTGGCTGGCTGGCACTGGCAGACGTCAAATGCCAGGCGTTGTGCGTGTAAAAGTCACGATAGGTCGCAGCCACCGCATGTCCATACTTGATTTTGATACGATCGCGGTGGGATATCAATTCACCTGTAAGTAGTGTGTATCGACAGAGAACAGGCTCACGAAATGGATTTCTGCGGGCCGGCGGATGGTATATGATGTAGCGCAACGGACTCGGACAAGTTGATGGATCGTTCTATAGAGCTGACGTAATCGACGTGGGAGACAAGACCAACTTGAAAAAGTTTGTTTTGTCTGTTCAACAAAATGCCCTCCGACCATCTGAGCGTCTTGCCACCTCTGTTAGATGCGGAACGCGCAGAGGATCTGGAAAAATCAGGAAGAACGCTTCATGCGGCTTCCTCTCCTTTGAATGAAACGTATGCGGTGTATCCAGTTTCTTCGGTAGGAGAACCAACTGCGAGGGCGCCAGATACCTGAGTTGAGCGTATCCACCACAGCTGGAGGGCCTATCAACAAGGCATCATTTTTTCAGCCCTGACGATCAAGTTGTCTACTTCGTGAGCTCAGAGGCCCTGCCACTCTCCGAGCGTCGTTTGGTATGTTATGTTGTCCATCCTTGTCTTATTCTGTTCAAATCGACGTATCCCAGTTCATTGGGGACACCTCAATCATCTTTGCTGCATGGCAAAACCTGTTGAAGTCGGTGACGCAAAATGGCACTGATCTGTAAGGGCGCTGCTTGTTGGCGTCACTGTGATTACTGATGGTTTTCCAAGGCTCCAGGATGAATCGAGCCAACGGGTGATGCGCAAGCTCGTGATTGACTATGTCAACTTTGCAAAAGAATGTTGGGTACACACGGCAGTACGTCTCGACCTCGTTTTTTCGTCAAATTCTCACGAACGCTCGTCAGCAATCCTCTTCAGAAGCACGTCAAGTCCCCAGTGACCACTATAGAACACTGTTCACGTGTTTGTCACTTTTTGTCACTCTCTACGTCCCCGAGTATGGCCTCGAAAATGCCCCAGTCGGAGACGACCTTATGGAATGGTTAAACACCCATTTTATTGAACCTTCCTCTGAAGAAGGAGATCACCTCTCTTCCCTAGAACATCCCTGGACTGATGAAACATTCTGGCCATATTTAACCAGGTTCGATGCCAGTAACTGGTCCTTTCCTTTTTTTAACTTTCCCCATAGGGCAACTCTGAGAGGATTAAGTAAAGCCGTGACATTTTTTCTGCGCACGCTGTCTGGCCACCCATCTAAAAGCTTACAAAGGTTCTCGCAAACCTTGGCACCCTTACTCAATACGCAGCCGAAGCTCCAGGCATACGAGGCAGAGAGAGATTTCGCCTATGCGTCTCATAAATGGAAAGAAAGGGTTAAGGCACTGCGTCTTGAGCTCGATAGCGTCCCTGAACCTGACCGGCGTGACGATTACGACGATTGGTGGGACCGCCTCAGTGACATTGTTGGTATACTGGAGGGGCGTGGGGAAGTGATCCAGAAAGTTTGCGAAGAGCTTGGTGCTGACTGGAAGGAGGTTTGCGTTGCCTGGGGCGTCTTTGTCGATTCAAGGCTTCGGAGGCAGGACCTGCCGTAAGTTCAGCTGACATGACAAGTTTTCTATCGTCGCCCGCTGACCTCGGTAAAAGTGATATTATCGCACAGGTTCTTGAAGACATGCCTCCGGACCCGACTAATCCGGAGGACATGATTCACGCAGCACTCTTTACCGGTGATCCGTTGAAAGCATTGGACCACGCCGCAAAATTAGATCCTTGGCTGAGCGCCCACATGGCGGACATGATGGAACCATTAGGCCTAATAGACAAAGATCCGAACGCGGAGTAAGTGGGCTACGGATCATGGATCTGGAACACAAGATTAAATTCGGATATAGGTCAGGATTAACACCCAGGAACTTTTACGTTCTTTCATATGCGCAGTACCTCCATGCTGATTCTACCCTGTGGAGGATCACAGTGGCGTACATGTTTTCATGCGGCAAGGTTGGTGCAAATACTGCCGACGAGGTGCTGGTGCGTGTCCCACTGAAATTGCATGGCACGGCGTCCACGAACGCCGCGGAAAGTAACGCGGACGATCGCTCGAGCAAAGGGGACCTCTCTGGGATAATTAAAGATTTGAATGCGACATGCCACGAGTATGAACGGGAAAGCACTCGGAGAAACATATGCAGGGTTGGTTCACATTGGCTATGGTTATGTTGGTTGCTCACGCTCTTTTCTGCGCAGATTGCTGCGCGAACATTTGTTCAGAAAAAGGAATATGGTCTCGCACTATCGTATTGTTCGTCGGCAGAAGACTGGCCCGGCCTTGGTCGTGTGGTAGATCGCATCTTGCAAGAATACATCCAAACAGGTTCGACTGGTATTTTCAATTCTTCCCATTCTCGTCTAAATTGTCCCAGGCCCAGAACAATACACCAGATATGTGCTTGACATTGCTCCGTCGCTCCAAGCACTCCGCACAAACGCTGGGGCACATGGCGTATTTGTCCATCGGTTGATATTTGCTGTGCGATATGCCGAATTTCATCAGCGGTTGTTAAATCAGGATCTCCAAGACGCCGCCTGGGACCTTGTGTCAATATTCCAAGAGGAGATTGCACCCAAGTCTTGGTGGGGGATTCTACTATGCGATACCGTTCAGCTTTTGCAATATGGCAAGTTCTACGTTGGGTTGTATGCTAGGCAGTTTGGAGCTGATTTAAGGGGGTTTAGAACCTGCTCTGCTCTTTTCTTATAGCAGCGCCTGCATCTTACTCCATCGTCTCGACGAGGTTTGCGCGAGGGCAGCTGAGGGATCAGGACAAGATTATCTTCGGATGTTGGAGATGAAGCTTCGGATGGACGGACGCCAGGACACCCAACAACGGTTACAAGTAATTCGCCTTGCGCTTGCGAGATACTTCGCCAGATGCGCTATGATCGGAACGGGAGGCACGCGGATCATCGATAGGAGGGCGGCTCCGGTTGTATGAGCTGTTTGTACTCCACTGTCCGCATTGCCACATGTGCTACTCATTTCTCGGTTGTTTCCCTTAACCCTTTCACGTCGTTGCGGAAAGCAGAGGAGTAGCGGTGAGTCTTACGTTGCCTAAGGAACGACGCAATATCCTTTACGTGCTTTGCTTTACGAGTTACAAAATTGATTGATGTGTCAATAAGCAAATGCCTGTAAGCCTCGTTCGGGCTCTTCCTGTTTCCGTCGTCGGCTGTACTGGTGGCCCACTGACGGGTGACTGCCTCGTGCCTGGACAAGGGTTGCGCGCCAGAACACTAGCTGATGATGATCCTGCTGGACACCACTGGGTCAATGCAAACGCTCGCTCCTGCCACGCATCAAGGGACTCCCCTGACGTCATCGATGTGCCTCTCTGTACATTACATCGTTTGTTCTCAGTTGCCGACCCTCGGCTCTCATTGCATTCACGAGCTGGGATCCGCCAACTTCACCTTGTAGGGTTTTGGCGTCTCGGTCTTCTCTGCCTTTTCATATCCGGGCCGCTCGCGAGCTGTGTCGTATGGTGATTTGACACCGGCCTCGAGGGCAAGTGAATTTACCCCTGTCAGGGCTGTGGACGGTACTGTCGGACATTTAACTCTTGGTTCCTTTGGTTTGTAAACCGGACAGAAATGCGAGTATTTCCACGTTGGTCAGAGATCAGATCGCTCATCGCGGAGTAGTTGTTCTAGACCCCTCCATTTACTCCCCTGTGCACACGAATAATTCAGAATTAGATGCCTTGGTTTCTGCCACATCCGTTGATTACCTCTACACGCCTCATAACCGAGTGCAACCTTCACAGCCCTCGGGATTCTCAGATGTTCAAGAGATTTCGGGGCAGGAATATCACGCCACATATCGAGAGACGGCTTATTGCACAAACTTAGTGTGTCCCGGGGAAAAACTCGCTGATCGCTGGTGGATCGGGGATGCCCATTTGGTCCATATTGCTCCTGTTCATTTTCTCATGCTTTCCTTGCAGGTTCATCTCAGCCAAACTGTCGCCCTTGGATCCGAGTTGGTACCGGTATATGCAGGATCATCCCCAAAGGGACATGTGGAAGGCATTTTGAGGAGTATTTATACGGAAGATGACGACGACGACGACCCATCCGAACCACCCAGCTGTATCCGGGACGTCGCACCCTATTCTCCGTTCTCTCTTTAGAATGTGCTACAAAGTCATCCAGTACTACGAGTACCAATGCGGCCACTGCTGCATCGTCCGACAGCAAACGGTATAGTTCTGTGATGGTCTCGTGCTCCACGAAAACGCTAACGCGGTCACGGTGGCAGGTCGACTGCAACGACACGCGGTGTCGGTATAGCGGCAGGCACGAGACGGGGCGGCACGACTGTGCGTCGTCATGCAAGCAAGTGTAAGTGTGACGCGGATATCCGTCGGGCCTTGGTGCTGTGTTGACGGAACGGAATTGAAGGATGCTGCCGGACCAGGGCATCGTTACCGACAAGCGCAACGGCGGGTGTTCGCGCTGTGCAGGAGGGACGAATGGACATTGACAGGGATGATGGAGATGCTTGGACAATTTTACTTGTAGCTGTGTAGAATTTCAGGGCTGAGACGGAGATGACTCGGACTTGGCTAGGCCGACGGAGAGGTACCGGCACCGTACGACAGGGGCTAATTATCCTGAAATAGACGTGTATTAACTAATATGACTGCGTGCAACTGGAACGCGGACCTCGATCTCAGCCTATTCAACTACTCATCCCGCTCGTCGACTTGCTCGTCGAGGACGTTGCCATGGGCGACGACGGCTACTCGCCATCCGTATGGGACTCTGCTGACCATTCAGATCCAAGCAATCCCGGCCACAACCATCCTTATGGCCTCTTCCAACCGAACAACATTGGCGTCTTGCACGAATCTGCGACGACGCCCGCATTCGCTACCACGCTTGGGAAGCCCTCTTCTCCCCCTCCTAGATCAAGTTCCGACTCCCTGGGCAGATCGTCCACCTCCAGAAGGCGAGACAGCATCCCAATCACCGTCGACCGCAAGGATACGCTTTCCGCCGTCCCGAGTGACGTGGCAAGCTTGGTAGAACCAAGCTTCGATGAGAACGTCTTGAGGGCACTGTGTGAATTAGACGTGAGTGACGCTTTAAATTTAGTCTGTGGGTCCACGTGGGTATTGACGCCCGGCCATGGCAGTGCGGCGTGCCTCTACTGTTAGATCGAATCAAACAGAGTATGGTGTCTTGTCGGGTCCGTGATGTTCCTCTGCATCCGTTGAGGCGGGGTATGGTATACTGAGTCTGACTGATCCGTCGCCACGACAGGAGGCTTCAGTCTTTTTCAAGAAGCGGGCTGTTCTTGAAGAAGAGTACGGCAAGAGCCTGCAGAAGCTGGCTCGCACCACGTCGGAGGTGTACTCCATGAACGATGGGAAGGCTGGGTATGGTACGGCCCATTCCGATCGTACTCACGGAACTCACGCGGGCGCTTGTTAGGTCTTTCGTGCATGCATGGCAATCTTCCATGAAGCTCCATGAAGTCATGGCCGACAACAGGATACGGTTTGCCCAGCGTCTCAACGAAATGAGTGACGAACTCGCTTCCCTGGCGAAGGAAGTCGACAAGAACCGGAAGCATGTTCGTTTGCCCGCGCTGCCCCTCTTATCTGGACCGTGGAACTAATTTAGATACAGACAAAAGAATTGGCAAGCCGGTATGAACGTGCCTTACAAGAGGCCGAAATGAACATGGACAAAAGCAAAACTCGCTTAGATATGTCGTCGGAAGAACTGGAGCGGGTGTTACTCCAAAAAGAAGGTGAACCACTGAACGAGAGTGCGCTACATGCCAAACCCCCTGGGGTCTTGGGGAGCAAACGCGTGCTCGGAAAGGCCGTAGCCAAGGGCGGCCTACTTTTGAAGGGTAAAAATCCCGGAAACGTTAGGCGCCAGATCTCGCTTCTTTTCTTGCGGGGAAGCTTATTATCGGCTAGATCCAACGTCAGGAAGACGATATTCGGTCACGTGTTTCGAGTGCATCCGATAGTTATCGGAAAGCTTTTACTGACACACAAACTATGCGACAAGAATATTTCAATTTCCAGCTCCCTCGCATTTTACGAGTCTGTGGATACGTTTTACCGTGCTATCTTCGTGCTCACCACAGATGCAGTCCCTCAAGGAGTGCGCTGATGAAATTGATCTCGGCACCCAATACCACTTGACGAGATATGCCTTCCTGTTTGAAAGCATTGTGCTCAGTGATGGGTCTACCCTTGTTCCTCTTACATCTGAAGAAGGTAAGCGTGTTCAATATGTTTGCGAAACTGTACTAAGGCACCATTCAAAGGGATCGGTCTTAAGGCGTTAATTGAAACGATCGATAACCGCGCAGACTTCAAGACATACATGCAAAACTATGCATATGCTCGTGGGGGTGCTCCTCGAGGACCGAGACGAGAAGGTCCCGCGGAGGAAGGTTTCGTACGCGCTTCCTCTTCAACTCGTTGGAGGGATTATTCAATCATCATTTCTCTTAGCTCCCGCCTTTACCAACAATTGGTGGAGGTTACGCTGCTGTGCAGCATCATCCCCCTGTGGTGAACAATGGGGCACACCCAGTAGTAAATGATCGTGGCCGGCCCACCTTTGGCGTTGATCTGGCTGAACAAATGGCCAGAGACAGCGTCGAGATTCCCCCTATCCTCGAAAAGTGTTGTGCGGCAATAGAGAAGTATGGTCTGTATTCGCAAGGGATATATCGTATCAGCGGTATGGCAAGAAAGGTTGGTTTGCTGAAAGAACGGTTGGACAAGGGTGAGAAAATGACGCTTTCGTGAACGTTAATGGCTGACACCGTTCTTCAGACATGGACTCTGTGGATTTGGACTCGGACGAATGGACGTCCGACATCAACAACGTCACAAGCGCGCTCAAGATGTGGTTCAGGGACCTTCCAGATCCTCTTCTTACTTCAATTCTCCATCAAGGCTTCATAGATGCTGCCAGTATGTCTGACCGGTTACTTTGTCTTGCTCCTGTCCTGATCAAAATCAGAAATCGAGAACGACCGTTTGCGACACATTCGACTCCACGAACGTGTCAATGATCTGCCCGACCCACACTATGCAACGCTCAAATACTTTATGGGTCACCTACACAGGTCAGTTTATGCGTCGTCGCAAGTACTGTGCTGATATATTGTATATGCAGGATTTCACAGTGTGAAGCCGAAAATTCGATGTCGATTCAGAACCTCGCTATTGTTTTCGGGCCAACGCTGTTTGGCCAAATATCGAGCAGTGGGAGTATTTCTGGACACACGAACGGTGGTGGGATGGCGGATGCGGCTTTCCAGAACAAGGTACTTATGATGTCCGACCATGTCTACAATGCATCGCGCTCACGTGTGCTTGTAGGCCATTGAGACGATATTAGAACACTACACCGATATATTCGTGGACGAGTCTGAAGGAGGAACATAGACTCTTTTCACCGTGACGCAATCGCGTGTCACTTCCTCGTACACTTTGACATTTTTGACGTCGACTGTTACCCAGCCTCGTGATACCCCATGAGATATGTCTTCATAGTTTTCTTTCTTTTAATATAGCCGTCGTCATCGTCTTATTGACCCGCAACGCACTGTGTGCATGCTCTTTTTCATTCTGTATTTTCATTTAGTTTGCAAACTTGCCTCCTCTTCCGCTTTATTTTCTGCCGCGTTCTCCCTCTGTCTCTCGCAACGTTTCTCTTTCTCGCTCTTTGTCTCTGTGAAGACTTTGATATTTTCCTTTCGACTATAGTCACTACTAGTTCAAGTCAAACACGGAATGGTCACTCCAACAAGCCTTAAAGGTTACTGTATCTATCGAACGGCCCTTCTTCCCGTATTCCGTCCGTTCCTCCCTTTTCAATATGCCAATACGAGATCCCAGTGATCGATCCACACGCGACCCGGGCTTGCCCTTCGCCACATCGTATGACCCTGCGGGAAACAAGGCACACAAATCTGTGCCAATCTGTGACGTGGACACACTTCGCGGTACGTCAACTCCGAAGGGAAGAAAAAAAAGGTTTCATTCGGAGAGAGCGGAGAAGTGTAACTGAAATGTCAAGATTTTACTAGTGTGTACGAGAGAATGGCTATGCAGCAATAACGCCACGGCATGCTAACGAGTGAGCGTTTTAACGGGATCGGCGCGCGTGCACGCGCTCGTGTCATGTCAAGTCGACGCGGCAGGAACGAGTTACGGCTATCATAGGATTAGTGTTGGTCGGGTGACACGTCCAACAAAGCAGGGTATGTAGGTCAGGGCCTCTGCCAATTCTCTGAGAGGGGTGAGGGTGCAGAAATGCAGAAGAAAGAAGAGACACAAGCGCCAAAATGTGAACTTTGAACATTTGAAAGTTCTAAGGTGACCAGGACGAGGGGGCCTCAAGCAGGGCTCGGTCCGAAACTGCCTCCCCCTGGAACCTGTCGGGCCAGAGCGTCCTTGCTGCACCGCCACGTTGTGTTTCGTCACGGTGGCGGCAGTGATGCGGCGGCGACCAACAGCCGAGATCTGGGGAAGGGAAAAAATTTTGGGGAACGGATCGGACCGCGACGCTTAGCAAGGCACCAGGAGTTAATCGGTCCCTTAGCCTAAACTTGAGTAATTTCATGCATTTTCATGCACACGCGCCTCGGAGCGGGCTCGGTGCCGGTTTTCGCGTGGGTAACTTCAGGAGGATTGGTGCCGCCGCTCTGGAAGATAGATTTTTTTGATGGCAATGGACACGGTCGTTGACGTGTTTATTAACTTATATAAAACACAGACTAGACATGTACTGTACCTGTGTACGAGGGGCGGTTTGGCAGTTAATTCTTGCAGTGCAAGGAACGAAGGTGTATTACGCCTCCGTTGAATCGGAGCCCGTAGACCTATTTTATTTGATCCGAGAGAGCGGAAGACGGAGAGGGAACCACCGTGGACGAATCTTCGGTGTGTTTGTGGCTCCGCTCGATGTGATCCGACGACTCTCGGTGGGCGGGTGACAAATAGGTTGGGTACTAGTAATGGTCTAAAGTGAAATTAGACAGATATGAAAACGCTGCCAGACATCTTGCTCTGTTCCGCGTTGTTGGAGACGAGAGTGGGAACGTCAAAGTGAACTCCGGACGTCAGTACGTGCAGAATGGATGCCAATCAGAGAGCCAGTGAAGAATACCAATTCCACTGTAGCACGTATTCCCCTGGACTCGTATGGCAAGAGAAAGTAGAGACCCCAGCTGGAGGCATTGTCGGCATATTCTGACTCACGTCGGCGTGCACTGCGGACCATATTTATTTTCCGATCCCACCCGGAGGATTGAACATCGACTCCTAGAAGTCGAGTTTGAGGAGGTCGAGCGTCTGCAGACTCTGGGGCGGCGACGACGCAAGTACCGAGTCCTGCAGCGGTATGATCCTCAGGGACGAGGGTCTATTGAGTTGAAGATGGATAAGACGGGCGATGCACCAGAACAGCCAAAAAGTCTAAGATCCCAGGATTTTGGCTCGTCATCCAAGCACATTCGAGTCGGATTGACATTTGCCTCTGACGCAGACTCAGTGGGTCTATAGTGGTAATCAATAAAAGAAGCTCAAATGTTCAAATTGGTCATTTCAGGTTAGTCGTTGAACGTTGAATTTGTCAAGCAACTTCAAACAGCGAACACTAGAACTAGTAGTAGGTATTTTTCTGACAAGGTCTCTATATTTCAGCTACGGATGCAAAGTGCGCGCACTGCTGGCCCGGGAGCTCCGGACCAAACGCAAGAAATTCTCTTTGAAAAAGTGACCCCTATCCTCGGCAAGATCAATAGCTGTCTGTCCATCCGCATTTCGTGTGTAGGGGTCAGCGCCATGGTTGAGCAGAATCTCTATCACCTCCCACGAGTACATTTGGCCGGGTACAATACCCGGGTTGTACTTCCTCGTCTTCCACGACCACTGTTTATGGCTCTCTAGTATGGCCTCGGAGGCGAAGTTGTTGGTTATGGCAAGATGCAGGAGGGTATCTCCATTCGGCGCAGCAGCATGAACACTTGCTCCCTCACGAATAAGAAAACGGGTTAAGGGAATGTTTTCCCCAGGCAAATTTCGGATGGGTTGTATTGCAACGAACAGGATATCGGAGGGGAGCAGCACATTTTGCGAGAGGAAAAACCTGATGACGTCAATTCTCCCCACTCTCGCTGCAGCATGGATGACTGTTTCGCCGGCTGAGTCTCTCGATGAAGGATCCCAGCCGGCACTGACCAGAATTCTAGCGAACTCCAACGGATCGGAATGGTTTTCCCCAAAAGATTCGAGTACACGACGCATCATCTTTGTTCCCTCGTTGGCCGCGATGCCACATAAATCAAGGCCCTTGGCGAGCAGGAACCGGATCATCGTCCATGTGGTTGAAGCGAGTAAGATGTCGTGAGGCAACGGAACACTCTGCACGAGCAGGTATTCTAAGATATTCTTGAATCCACTCTTCGCTGCGGCGTGGAGTGGAGTCTCCCCTGCGAGATTTTGTGCGGAGAGGTTGCATCCAGCATCAATGAGGATTTGTACACACTCCAGACGGTCATATTTAAGCTCCTCCGATATGTATGCAGATGTTAGGAGCAGATGTAGGGGACTATCCCCATCCGTAGTGGCAACCGAGGCATCAGCACCCGCCTGGATCAGGTACCGGATTAAGTGTGCTTTTTCCTGGATACCGGTGGAGGCGGCAAGGAGTATGTCGGGAGGGAGAGCTATGTTTAATGACAGCAGATACTCGACGACAGAAGTGAGTCCACGTCGTGCGGCGATATGAAGAGGGGTTTCGTGTTTCGAATTGACTGCATGCGCACTACATCCAGCATGGACCAGATCTTTAGACAACTCCAAAGCGTATCTTTCTTGGTGAACATATGCAGCGAGATGCAGCAAAGTATCACCACTTCCCGAACTGGTGTGTACTAGTACATCACCACCTTTCTCCAGTAGAAACGGAATCGTCAAATGGGAAGATGAACATATAGAATCTGGATCTTCGAACTGTGTGAGCATTACATTTGATGGGACTGATATGCCGCACGAGAGCAAATACTCCATGATCGAGATATTCGCTTTCTTTGCTGCAATGTGAAATGGTGTTTCACCAGCTAGGTTGCAAGCACCAGGGTCACATCCAGCCTTGATGAGGGCGTCGATTATTTTCAAGCATTTCCAAGCTTCCTGCTGGTTGAACCCGAAAACCATGATAGCAACGTGAACCAGAGTATCGCCATTGGGACAGGGAACATGTACACTGGCACCTTTGTTGATGAGGAAGTTGATCACTGGTATCCTCCCCGGGCATTTTGATAGTGACCTATAGTCTTGACCAACAGTGGCGGTGAGAAGGATATCGGGAGGCAATGGTGGATTGAACGTATTGTGAAGATATCGAACAACGGAAAAATGGCCTTCTTTGACCGCAACCTGGAAAGGTGTTTGCCCGGCAGCATTGGGTAAACAAGGATCACATCCAGCATTGATGAGAACTGTAACACATCTTAGCAGTTCTTCCAAGTCTGACTTCGAGTCGAAACCGCTAATCTCGGGATTTTCGGTCAGTACCCGATGAAGTGGAGAGTCCCCATTTGCTGCAATGACGTGTGCATTGGCCCCTGTGCACTCCAGAAGGCGAATGAGTGATGAATTGGCTGAATTGGATCGTGCGGAAAGGAGGATATCATGTGGCAGTGGAACACGTAGTAGTGGTGGAAACAACTTCTCGGCGATAGACATATAACCATGCTCGACTGCAATGTGAAGGGGTGTCTTTCCAGCCAAATTACATCTAGATGGGTCGCATTCTGCATCAATGAGCACTTGAACCTGTTCTAAACATTCTTCCTCCGAGCCGCCGGAGCCAGTGAAGCCTCGGAGGGGGCTGGAGTACGTCTGGGCAAGATGCAACGCAGTATCTTCTTTAGTAGATGAAACTGCGTTTACATCACTCCCCATGTTGATGCAGAGACGTATCATCATGCTGTTTTCTATCATGCTGTCTGATGCATCCAGTATGATATCGGAGGGAAGTGGTATGTTGTGCAGAATCATGTTTTGAACTGTAGCAACATGTCCTGCAGATACGGCATGGCGGAGGGATGCCTCGTTAAATTGCGGATTGCAACCAATTTGAACAAGTCTTCGACGGATGATATCTATCTGCTGCTGGGAGGCTTGGTGCATATATGTGTGAGGATCCAAGGCCCGGAGAAGTAGTTCTTCATCCACCACATTAAGAGACCATTCCACAAATTCATCAGTTTGCACGAGTCTTGAAACAATGCTGGGGTGACAGAAATATTTGGCAGGGGTGGAAGGGGAAGGAATAATCCTAATGGTGATCGACCTAAATACCTTGTGTGGCACACAGCTACCTTCATCTAAAAACAGATCAACCATACAGCCATCTTCCCCCAGGACCGTACTGGAATCAAAAGCAGCTTCAAATGGCAGGATCCGAGCATGATCATTATAGACATCCCAGCCTTGGTGGTTAAGGCTGACACCTGTTGATAGCAGGACTCTGGCATGTTCAATTTTACGAAAGCGGGCAGCATATATGAGTGGGTTGGTCCCATCCTTCAACTTCAGGTGTGAATGGCCAATGAAGGAACTGAGGATGGATGGAGGTGCAAAAGCAATGAGAAGGTATAGCATGAAGTCATGCTTGGGTGTTGGCCAAAGTGGATAGGAATTCTGTCTTCTGCACAAGTGATTCCACTCTGATGGGTGCTGTTGTACATTGAAATGAAGAGTCTCAATGGCATGAAAGACCACCTCTTTTTGTGGATTGACATAGTAAAGGTGATGGAAGCCACAAGATAGCACATATTCACCAAACGAGCTTAGTGGTGACCAGTGATAACTCTCGGAATGAGTGGCCAGATCTAAGTCATGCAGCTGTCTCCTATGAGCTTTTTGAGGTGATCCTCCACAATGGCCAGACCGCTGGTGCTCGAGGTAGGAACCGATCCAGGACATGCAAAGTAGAGCAACCTCGGTGTGGGCGCTTTGCTCGTCAACATGATATGCTCGATGTTTTGCACGAGTGGACACCGCTATCAGGTATTCCTGCCAGGGCCACAAATTGATTATCCCACTGGAGAATGGTCATGCTACCAACACACCTTGACACTAAAATGTGACAATATCACAATATCTGTGACTTCGTCGTGTGTCACTAAACTGCTCAACACATCTAAAAGCGCCGATGGGTGGACTGGTCCAGAATCACGATCCAGAACTTGTTTGGAAGGGTCGATCGACAGGCCCTCCATGATTTGAGATAGCCGTAAGGGAGCCAAGGCAACCACAAGCCAATTTAAAGTGCGCTGGGCAAACTCGCTTCCATGCTCATATTGGCTGATCTGGAGAAGAATTCTCTCGTACGTTTCATTGAGGCTGGTTGGGAGGTCACGAAGCGCCTGTCGGATTTGTAATGGGGTCATACATCGCTCGAGGTTGTCGAGTTGACATTGAACCCATCGAAACCTAGACGATAAAAATGAATCTATAAACAGCTACCCACTATGAGGGCACTCACATGCCATCCGCTTTCTTACATAGAACCGCATGAATGTGATTCTTCAGGCTAGCATCAAGGCGTCGAAGGCGTCGAACGGAGTCCAGTACTCTCGTGACATGTAGTTTGATATCCTCTGATATTTCATAGTTCGACATATCCATGTCGATTGACGGCAGCCCTGACAAACTTTCCTTGATGACTTGGAGTGGACGGCTGGTCACGAATAATCGACTACCACCCTTCTGCATTTCCGCAAAAGCATCGATAATGCTTTCGACATCCTTGCACTCGTCTAAAGCGTCGATAACAAGGAAAGGTTGTCGGGTGAGTTGTTTCGTTGCACGGGAAATGTAGCGGGCAAGAAGTCTAGGATTGTTGATAACCGAAACACCTTCGTCCTTCTCCTTGATCAGCTCGCCAATTAAATCGCTGGGATCGACGGCGTAATGACGAAATGACGAAATGAGTTGGGATAGGAGTGAACGCAACACCTCTGCGGCGCTCGTAGTTCGTTCGTTTCGGAAATTGCAGTAAAAGTAGGCCAGTACTTCTCCGTGATCGAGTGAGCTTTTCAGGGCATCGATCACAGAAGCGCTGCAAGCAGAGTCAGGATTAGCATGAGACATAAGGATTGCACACACGCTAAGACAGATTTTCCCGCTCCGGCTAGAGGGACTACCTCAGCGAAGGAAACCTCGAAACAAATCGAAACCCGTACGTTTCCCGTGGAGCCATAAAAACGAATTTTCCGTACTCTTCCACGACTGGTATGCTTTCGTTCTAGGCAACCACAGACAGGTGTCTGCTTGACGCAAAAGGAGGGTGTATTCATGCATCTCTCTGCAATTCCATGCGCTTAGCCATTTCACTATGCCGTTTATGTTCTCTGCTGCGGATCGTATCGAAAACTGAGACGTGGAGGGTACGAAGACGACATACCATTCAGTATGCTTTTCTTTCTGTACTCCGTCCCGCTGGAAGGGCTCTTTGGTACGACCTGTGTGAGATCTTGTTTTGTGGATAACTCTTGCGTAAACAGAATAGACGGAGCTTTGATTGGTTGCTGTCGAAGGCCAGCCTCGCGATTCCTGGTGCGATGATGAAATGCACGGTCGGATGCAAAAGTGGGGATATTCACCATATATTCGTCGAAAGCAAGAAATGGAAGTAACCCTCATGTTTCCAGAAAAGCTTGATTGCCTGGATACTCTGGTCTTTGGACGACGCAGGGGATGATGATCGAAACAAACTCTTCACGCCACGATCGAGCTTCGGACTGAGAGATGCTACCATCTGATTCAAGATATCCAAACACGTCT
>JBBPOJ010000594.1:0-23502 GCA_038091395.1 Leccinum rimulosum
TCCCATTTGTACTGCATGGTTGATGCCTTCTTTTGCAGAGGAATGACCTCCAGTACATACCATGGGAATGGAAGAGGGTTTGGACCACAGTGTAGCAGTCCTCCTCTGCTCCTGAATATCTGCTCGATCCATTACTCCGTCTCCTCCACTGATAGGTGAAGATACTCACATACTCCAGGTAAAGCAAGGTCTCAAACCTCGTCAAGAATCATTCGCATCTTCCTGGAGCATATGCAGAATCGCGTACGAACAGAAATTGTGATCAAAGTGGCGGCAGCATTGCGACGTACCATGCTTTGGCGGTCCCGAGGGTGAGTGATTCATTGTTTCCTATGCTCTTGTTCTATGTATTCACCGAGTGTTTATTGCTCTGTTTGCACGAAAGCTTCATGGCCAATCGACCTGCGCCTCGGTATCTGGCTATGGTAGTTCGTTCTTGCATCGCCCGCGCGTTGCAACGTTGTGATTAGGCCAGCGTCGACATAAGGGCTTTGTATGGATGGTGAGATGAAGAGGTTATCGCCATGTGTCGCTGGCGCCACGAGAAGTAACCTGAACCTAGCCTCCGTCCACCTCCATTAACATTCAGTTGGACTCATCTAGTTGGTGATCGTAGACTTGGCAAGTACGGTCAAAGTCCCGTTTTTGACCGGCCCCAATCGCCCAGGAGGATCTTAACTGCCTAGGATGTGGCGGCTGTTCGTTGATTACCCTTTGCAGGTAAGCCACTTTTCCATATTGCCATTCACGTTGGTTTGAACTTTGTAATGTTTGGCCATAACGAAACCCCAACGTGCGAAAACCAGTGTCTAACTGTCGACCTTTAAATTTGTTCCAAGGAGACTCTGTCGGTGTCCGTCATAGGAGAACTTTCAGAATATAATGTTGTCGAGAAATAGACAAGAAAAAAGTAAGGCGGCGCGACTCTGAAGTGGCGAAACCTTCAAGGTTCATGTTGCCGAGCTCGCCGCCCGCCTCTCACGCAAAAAAAAATGTGGTCGCCGCCGAAGGGCTTTGCGATGACGTCCACATTGCCGGGTTTTATTAATATATTCCTATAGGTGCACAACCGAATCTCCAAATGCAACAGCGGCATAGAATACTCTGCTACCAGACCATGCAACCATCAAACCCAGGAACCCCTGCTGCGAGGATCCAGTGGTCAGTCATATCCCCAGCGCTTGATAACCTTGCTGACTGCGAACGAAGGATAGATCTAGCGTCTATGTAGATTTACCTGTTCGATGCAAGTTATCCCAAACTCCGCGAGGCTACATGTCGCGGAGTACGGGTCATGGGGATGCAGAGGAACCTCTCCGCCGTAAGTACAACGGAAGGATGTCGTAGTCACACATTCGTCACACTCCTGTCACGTTCTTGAATCCATACTCCGACCCCAAGTTGTCTTCACAAAGGATGTCCATACGTTCGGAGGCGGGCGGAGTTTACATCTGCGCGCTCAGCGGAGTCCAGACGCTTTCGGAGAACGGAAAATGCTGAGCTCCGCACGGCATTAGCTTATTAATTTAGGATCTAACTTGTAGCAGCCTCAGAGCTTAGCGCAAACTCGGTCAAGCCTGTACTGTAGTACGTTATTTAGTATCGTGGAAAGGCATGATCTGGTGAAGAAGTTGAATATATTTAACATCCTTGGTTTTCATAGTAGCTATCCAAACAGCCAAACACAACAAGCGACACCCTACGCCCAATGGCCAGGTATCACAGGATGGGAAGAAGACAGACCGCCGTCCACGGCGATGTTCTGTCCATTGACATAACTTGACTCGTCTTCAAAAAGGATGGTAGATGAGTTTTCGAGTGTATTACCTCAGGTGCATCGAAGCCTTACCTGATGCCAAGAAAAGCGCCATCTGTGCAATCTCTACATCGCGTGGTCAGCTCGTGGAAGCAAGGTTTCAGGATGCCAGCACGAAACACGTACCCTGCGCGACCCCGTACCTGCCCATTGGATTCAATTGACCGATCTTGCCCGCTTTACCCTTCTCGCGAGCGGCATCGAACATGTTCCTCGTCATGTTCGTCTCGATCAGGCCAGGGCAGATCGAATTTACGCGAACGTCGGTCTTCTGTAATTGGTATACGCTCGTCTTCGCGATCGAGTTGACGCTACAGTGGGGATGTAATCGTTGTACGGTGGGGAAAGTGAAGTGAGCTCACGCGGCTTTACTTGCGCTGTCTGAATTATTGTTAATGACATGAGTTTGACATAAAGAAGAGATGCTTACAGTCGATAGTTCCAGCGCCCGAGCGCAGTCCAGCGACTAGCAGAGTGGGTTTAATTATGGGGAACAAAGAAGCAGGCGGGACGAACCCGAAGCGGTCAATATGATACTGCCTCCACTCAACGTCTTGCCGGTTGAAGGATGCGGGTGCATCATAGCCTGCGAGGCATGCTTGACCGCCAAGAAGCAACTACAGCGCGTCAATACAGGTAATAAAGCGCACTTGTAGACGGGACAGCACTTACGAAAGTGTGTTGATCCGCATGGTCTCCATGAACCTTTGTGGCGTTGTCTCTTGTAGGGCTTGCTCGTTCACCACACCGGCCTAGTGTTGTGTCAGAGGCAGAACGTCCTGGAGGGAGAAAGAAGGCAGACATTCGCAAAGAAGACGTCCAGCCTGCCCTCTTCGTCAATTGCTTGCTTGCACACTGCAGTTATCGCAGCATCGTCCGCAGCATCAGCTTGGATGGTTGTCACCTGCACAGCTTCATCAGGTCTTGAAATTGCGAACCCACCCCGCAGCTGACCTTTACGTCTGGATACGAATGTTCGATCGTCGACTTGAGGTCCGGTAGATTTTCGGGTGAGAAATCTATCAAATACAGGTGCCGTGCACCTATAGAAAACCACACCAGTGATTAATGTTACCCACATGATAGGAAGGAATCACCGTCCAGACCTTCATGTGCAAAGAGAAGAGCGGAGGCACGCCTGGACAATACCGTTATGTACAAACGAAATGCGGGCGTAAGCGAAGAAGCAAGCCCTTGAAAACGTTGGACATTACCCAATGCCACGCAATGAGCTGACTCCAGTGACGACGCAGACTTTGCCCTTCAGTCGCTGTCCGCGAGCGCTGTTCTTCAGATGAGACTGGACTTGCTCGATACGTGATATAGTTCTCTGGTAGTGCTCCTCTGCGGTGGGCTTGTAGCCTTTATTGACGTTGGGATTACCTTTCGCCATCGTGGTGGAGTAACTAAAGGAAGTTATAGTTCGGGCGGGCGGCTCCGGTATGGCCGGATATAACTTCCATACATAAGACAGCGGATGCTATTCACAAGATCAAGAGATAACTAATTATATAGACAATTCTACAATGACAGAGAACAACAAGTGCACTGCTAGTCCATGTTTCGGCAAGCACCCAGGGCTTGGCAATGACAAGAAAGCAGGGAATTTAAATATCGGCAAGCCGAACTCTACCTGGGAGGTGGCTAATATCTGCGATGTGGGTAGGTATAGATGTTGTTGTCAGGGTATGCTGGAACACCGACACCATGCAGTCCCGCTCTGCCGTGCGCAGCATCGAAATGCTGGATCGGAAAATTCTGTATGGTGCGTTCCGGAGTTGCTTCCACGGGATAGCTGTAGGGATCCTGGTGGAAACCAGGTGGTGGTCCATACGCCTGGCTAACGTATGGATACACTGACATCGGAGTCTGGGGTGGGCGCGTGTAGACGGCATATTCTGCTGCGCAGGGGGGTTGATCCGCCGGGGCCGGGACGGAACTCAGATCGTTCGTGTCCGTGCAAGGAGAGTCGGGATAAGGTGAGGTGGAATGCTCGACGGGAGTATATTCTGAAAAAATGCGAGGCCGTTTCTGCACGGAGTCGCGTCCGTCATAAAACTGGTCACAAGTCTCGCGATCGACAACAGGGGTCGTCGGTTGCTCATCATGTGGGGCTGGCAGCGACTCCGACGCTGGTCCAGAGGTAAATGGCTGAGATGCGGGAGGATCCTGTTTTCCGGAGGGAACGTGGTTGTGCAATGGATGAAAAGACAAGGCCGGCGTGGTGGGTTGGACACGCTTGCGCCTCCTTGGAGGCGGGGCCGCTGGCTTTTTTTCCCTATCATGTGGAAGGGGTTCACGGGTCAATAGCGGTTTCATTTCTCTAGACCTCTGTCGCAAAATAAAAACAGGGTCAGAACGAAAATGAAGGACTGATGTGAGAGCGACATACCGCTGCCGATTCTCTGCGATGGTGAGTACCTTCAATGGGGACCGGGAGATCATGCATTTGAACGGTAGACAGGATCGTCGTAGGAGAAGATGATGCTGAGGATATTTTTCGTTCTCTGCTTGACCTACAAACAAATCAGCAGAGGGATATATACTACGAGACGGACCGGTTTTTTGTTTTTTTTTGGGACCCATTAGGAGCACGTTTGAGTTGATAGAAACGCGCCTGCCTGGTGCCGTAGCTGTGGGGATAGCGGTAGAGGTTCATATCCAAGACCTTGCCGAATGATTTTGGTACTCCGCCAGCTAGTCACTTCTCCTTGACTTGGCCGGTACGAAACTTACAGGACAACGACCACCACCGTCGAGTACCACGTTGAACACGATCGTTGATCATGTCGTCTAGTATAGAACTAATCAATCCAAAAGCTGAAAGCGTTCGTCGCGCTGCAGCGTTGCAGGTAATTTCATCTCGCTGCATGTTCTGTCCTTGTCCGCTTCCTCCCACCAGGTCAACACAACAGGTGCGATGGGTCTCGCAAATGTGGTGAAGGGTAATCTCGGTAAGCCTTCGTGCACGCCATCTCGTCCCTCCGTTCCGCGATCGAATCTCCATCAGGTCCAAGAGGGACGCTCAAGATGCTCGTGGATGGTTCGGGCCAGATCAAGATGACAAAAGACGGCAAAGTGCTCCTTTCCGAGATGCAGATACAGAATCCGACTGCGGCGATGATCGCTCGTACTGCGGTCGCACAGGACGATCAAGTTGGCGATGGCACCACCTCTGTCGTCCTCCTCGTAGGAGAGCTGCTCAAACAAGCGGATCGTTACATCTCAGAGGGCGTCCATCCTACCGTCATAGGAGAAGGCTTTGATCTCGCGAAGAAAGAGGCTTTAGCCGTTCGTATCCGATGCTGGCCCGCTTCCGCCCAGTACTGACGCAATACCCGCAGTTCCTCGACACGTTCAAACAGCCATCAAAACTGGATCGGCCAACCCTGATTAATGTCGCACACACTTCGCTTGCAACCAAGCTGCACGCCTCGCTAGCGAAGCAACTCGCAGCTGACGTTGTAGACGCCGTGCTCACCATCAGGCCACCGCCGCCCCCCAGAGGCACGTATTTAATCTCAGAACAGGGTCTACACGCTAAAAGTTTACTGCAGAAGCCAAAGATCAATGGAGGGACCCTATTGATCTTCACATGGTTGAAATTATGAAAATGCAGCACCGCACGGCCTCGGAAACCCAGCTTGTGCGTGGTCTGGTCATGGACCACGGCGCAAGACATCCGGACATGCCAAAACGCGTCGAGAACGCATACATTCTGACGTTAAATGTCAGCCTTGAATATGAGAAAACGTAAGTAGCCGCGCACAGCTTGTTACTCAACTCTAAATTCACAAAACCTTAGGGAGGTTAATTCTGGCTTCTTCTACTCGTCGGCAGAGCAGCGAGAGAAGCTCGTCGAGTCTGAGAGACGTTTCGTAGACGCCAAAGTCAAAAAAATAGTTGAGCTCAAAAATCTCGTCTGCGACCAAGCCGTCGGCGGCAAGGAAAAACCCAAAAATTTCGTCGTAATCAATCAAAAGGGAATAGATCCTCTCAGTCTCGATATTCTCGCAAAAAATGGCATTTTCGCCCTGCGGCGTGCCAAGCGACGCAACATGGAGCGGTGCGTCTCCGACGTTGGGACGTAATACGATGGCAATTGATCACACAAACATTTGCCTTATCTGACAGGTTGCAGCTCATTTGTGGAGGCATAGCGCAAAACTCCGTCGATGACCTCATCCCGGACATTCTCGGCTGGGCTGGTCTCGTCTATGAGCACACTCTTGGAGAAGAAAAATTCACGTTCCTCGAGGACGTCAAGGACCCCAAAAGTGTTACGCTCCTGATCAAGGGCCCCAACGCCCATACGATACAACAAATTCAGGATGCACTTCGCGACGGTCTCCGTGCAGTGAAGAATGCACTCGAAGACGAATCCTTGATCCCGGGTGCGGGCGCATTCGAAGTCGCCTGTGCTGCCCATCTCAGCGGACCCATCAAAAAGGCTGCCAAGGGAAGGGTCAAGATGGGAGTACAGGCTTTCGCAGATGCGCTGTTAATCATTCCAAAGACCCTTGCTCAGAACGGTGGTTTTGACGTTCAGGACGTTGTCGTAGCCCTGCAGGTGCGTTGTACCTTTTTATGGATTTATTATTATCGGCAGCGATCTCGATCTCACTCCGAGTCGTTTTTATTTTCTTTTGCTGACATATGTTTGTGTGTTTTACATTTCAAGGACGAACAATCGGAAGGCAATGTCGTTGGTATCGACCTCGAGTCTGGCGAGCCGTTCGATCCGACGGTCGAGGGCATCTGGGATAATTACAGGGTGAAAAGACAGATGTTGAACTCCTGGTGAGTCTAGCCATGCCATTCTCTCCACCAACGCGTGTTGTGCTCATTTAGGTACGCAGTTCCGTCATCGCCGTAAATTTGTTGTCCACTGATGAAATTCTGCGGGCTGGACGGAGTTCGCTCAAGCCAGATGGTCAATCGTAATAGATAGCGAGCGTCGCTTGTGTACTTTTATCTTTCTTCTAATGTCAAATACCGATGCAATTCGCCAAACCATGTTTGTGACTATGAACATTAATCAACTATACTGTTCGTACGATACCTGAAATGTGACAGTGCCAAGGTAAAAGGTGGTGAACGAAGCATAAATTATTTAGTATTATAACGCAACTGAAAGTCAGGCAAACGAATGAACAAGTGATGGGCAAAGAAGAGGGGATAAATTACACCAAATGCACAACTTCAGTACAATGTCAATCATCAGAAAGTATATCTGACGCAGAATCCCAGCCAGCATGGACGAGATGGGTCGGCGAAGCCAACTCATCGCCACAGAAGGAAGCAGACTTCTTCAGGTAATGAGACATGGGTGTCGCTTGAGCGTTCTTCCAGGGCACGACTGCTGGGAGCTCTGTGGTGTATGTAACGCGGAGATGAGAAAGGGAGTTTTCACTTGCGGATCCTTCGTGGCTCTCTGGAGTTTCTGCGAGGAGGCCCTCAACAGCACGGTCGTCGTCGGAGTTTGTACTGTCTAATGATTGTTCAATAGGAAATGCCGTGTAAGGCTTCAAAATATAGTCCGAGCACTCCCCCACCTGCGAGCATGCTCAATTCTTGTGGATATGAAAGGGCTAGCAAACCATACGTACGGCCTCAGTTACTGCTTCTGAGGTGGTCTGAGCAGCAACGTCGACTATCGTGAACTTCTGCGGTGATACCGATCGACCAGCAAGTATTGTCCGTGTACTCAATGTGGTCGATATCTCAGATTGGGAGGTGGACATAGATAAATTATTTTCTTCAGGAAGCGAAGATCTCGGTCGTAGTCTTTGGCTCCGACGAGTCCCGGTCCCTGACTCTAACGGTGACTTGGTGGTTGAAGACCATCGTCGCCTGGCAAAATTGATGGGCGATGGTTTGAACGTCAGGATAGTGGAGATGCTGTGCATTGCACGGCGCGGCGTGGGGGGACGTAGTGTAGGCTCTACGAATTTGCTGTCAACGCTAGGCTTATCCTGGAATGGAAACTGGTCTGGACTGAGGATGGGCAGTGGGGTGCGATCTTGGGGAGTAACGGGTCCATTACTCTCGCTCTCTGCGGTAGGAAGGGAACCCTCGGCGTCTTCATCGTCAGGGGAAGAGTCTTCGGTAGGAGCAGGAGCCCATGTCCTACGAGCGAAATTCGTGGGGTTAGGTCGACACAGGAGACTAGCGTTCAAGCCCTTGAATTTTAATGAAGAAGAACCGCTGGGATTGTGCGGAACCGGATCTTCATCTCCGTCGCCAGAACGCGGGTTACTCCGTGACTTTTTACTCGGACGGGGTGAATCGTCAGGAGTAACGGGGCGCCCGCGTTTCCCACTTGTAGGTGTGGGTAGGTCCCCAGCCTCTTCGTTGGCTTCCTGCTTATCACCAAGCCATCGTTCCACCTTTGCTCTTTGCATGACCTTCTGCGCCCGCGGTGAACCACTCAAGTAGCCCATCCTCCTCCTCACGAATCTACCGTTAGTGGTCGCTTTCTTGCCAAAACGACCATTGGAGTCTCTGGGCTGACATTTGACGGCCAATGACTTAGGCCTAAGGTTGCCTCGCGAAGACAATGGGCTGGTAGGCTCACTCCTTAACCTCGAGGTCACTGGGGAAGAGATGCGAGGCCGTACGATCTTGATGGATGTGGAGCTTGGCGACTTTGGAGGTGGCAGAGTGCGGACTGGCCTAGCTGGGGATGACTTACGAGGTCTGCCTCGTTTGCGCTTAGGCAGCTCCTCCGCCATAGGGTGCTTGCGAGGACGGCCGCGCTTCCGCTTGGGGACCATCAAAATTTCCTTTGCTTTGTCCGACATCTCCACGACGGGTACCTGTTCAGTCCTTCGTTTCTTCGCTGGTCGCTCCTCGCCAACTGCATGCTTAGATTCCGCAGTCACGTGCTTTTGGGCCGGGCGCTTAGAAACCGATTCTCCATCATCCCGAGGAACCGCAGCTACGACCTGACTTGCTAAACGGGCAGGCCATGGTTGGGAATAAATAGCACAATGGCGCATGCATCTGGTGGAGAGATAAGCGCCACAGCATGAGATAAAGACCTGTAATGAAATGAACGGAAATCTCGACATACCGAGGACACTCCTGCGGTTCCTTGCGTTTCTTGCCTCGCCGTGGCGTCGTGTCAAAGTTGAGACCCCAAACAATTTGATTGTCGACGGAAATCATTGGCAGAACGTTGTGGCATGTTACGCAGGTAGGCAATGGTCGTCCGTCTGGCCCCAAGGGTGCAACCTGGTTCGTATTACTCCAAGGCTCGTTCCTATCATGTATTGAGGGGCGCGTGCGCAAGATCCGTGCTTCAGGTTCCTCCTTGACCGAAATTGTATCCTTTTCCTTATTATGAATGGGCGTGGACAGCCTGCTAGCACTTCGTCTTGTACTGCATCGAGAAGGCAGTTGTGCAGGGTCGAGTAGCGCAGGTGTGAGCGATTTGGTGGAAACATCAGGGGTAGCTGTAGCAGATGCATTCTGCCGCTTCCGCGTAGGCCTGACCTGGGCCCTCGGACCATCGGCTAAGTCAGAATGGCAACTGATAGGAGGGACGGAACTATTGAAAGCAAAAGGGTCAAAATATGAACGCTCGATACATTGCCAACATACCTTGAGGCTGATCTTCGAGATGCTGATCGAGGGACGGAAGGAGAATCAGCACCCAGCTCCAAATCAACGTCGGCGACGTCCGAAGCATTTGCAAGTGGCTTATTTGCTTCTTTATCTTCATCGTCGCTCTCGTCTGAATCATCATCTTGTTCCTGGACGATTGCGTAGACTCCGCGGCGAGTTCTGCGCTCGTTCACATTGCCCACCGCAGTCTGTGTAGGCTCTGAATCGGTGAGATCCTCATCCGACACTCCGGCGTCCGATTGGCAGCCGGGCACTTCGCCTTCAGGACTATAGCCGCCCCGACCGTTCTTCTCGCATGTTTCGCAAAGGCAATATCGGTTCTTGCTGCCAACTAAACGGCCAAATCAGGCATAGGGCGCAAAAGAAGATTGCGTATACTGACAATAACCATCGCCGTAATGTGCTGTGATTTCTTCACCAACGGCGATAGGCCGGATCACACGGAAAGTGATGTATTTGCCTTCCCGAAACAACTCGCAGTTGTTGTCACAATCATGCTATAGAAATAAATTGTAATTGGTTCTGCACTTGAAGACGACGTCACAACTCACGTTCACAAATCGAGCAGGACCAAGAAACAGATGGTTTTTCTTCATCTGGCGGGAATGGATCACGCTAAAGTCCCTCCTGATGTCAGAATTCCTCAAATCTGTGCGTTTGAGCTCCTTGTCCTCTTCCTTGGATAGATGGGCCATTGAGCCTTTCAATTCGGCGATGACCATCCCGGGAGACAAGGGACGAGTCGCAAGGATACATAATTCGGACTTGCCCGTCTTGTGGGAATATCGAGACGTGTGCGCTATCTCAATACAACCTCCGGGATGGTACAGTTCGAAATAACGCGATGCATGTCTGGCGAAGCGAATTTTAGCCGATTTTTAACGAGAGAGTCAGGTCGCACGCACGTGGCGAAGGCATTAATCTGCTTTTGTGTGTATGGTTTGAGGTAGTAACGAACGGACTGGAGACTGGAAACGAGCAAGGTTGAGAGATAAGGGCATGTGAATACGGAGACACGAACGCGATGAGTTCCTCAACTGCCCGACGCACAGCGTTTTGAGGGGCAGCCTTGCATTCGACGAGCTGTGAAGGGAAAAAAAGGTAAATCACACATCCAGGAGGCAGAATGATACGTGAGGAGATGAAGAGATAGCGTGGCAGGAGGTGAAGGTGGGACTCACGCGTCTAACAATGGACATGAGATCGCTGACAGGCACCTTTGGAAGTCTCCGGGAGGGATCCATCTTGTGCACACAGAGAGGGACATTTCCTGTGCCAAGCTTTTCGACGAGAAGGTGACTGAGAAAGTCGTCGTCCCTGGAGAGGTCACGCATGTTCATGATTTTGGTGGGACGCCATGCGAGAGGGGCGGCCCGGGAAGAGTGCGCGCCTGCCACCGACGTCGAGGGCATCGAGCTCGACAACGAAGACGACGAGCGGACGCGCTGAGGGAGTGGAGAGAGGGAAAGAGAGAGAGGGAGAAGGGAAAGAAAAATAATGACGCGGAGGCAGAGCAGGAGAGCCTTCCAAGGAATTTACGGGTCTGACACGGATCCGAGCCCGATTACATAATCATTCCAACCAACTACCACAACACTGGTTTTATCGTAACTAAGAGTTCTACTATGCGTGCTTTTGCTTGCCAGACCGCAGCTTCCTCACGTAGAACTGATGTGTTGACGTCAGTTCCGCAGCGATACAGACACATGTTTTTAACCTACCTCGAGTTCTTTGCCCTCGAGGACGTACCCGTCGGCACGACCAGACTGTCCAGGTCTGCTGGAAATGGAAGCATACAGACGACCAGCAACAAATTGTTGCTCCAACAGAGGGTCGAATTTACCGTCTTACAAGCGATCAGTCCCTCAGTGATGTCGGCGCTGACGTAACGGTACCTTTTTTCCTTTCCTCCAAGATACGCTGCACATGGTTAGATTTTTTGGTTGGCTCCTCTCCGGTCACGGCGGCCTTTGTAGCCCCTTTCTTGGTGATGGGCTGTGCATACTGCGTTCGCGGAGGATTCAATAAACCATAAAGTCTATCCAACGATGTCTACTCACGTGAGCCTCATACCACTGTCGGAAGGGGGTCGCATCGATTTGGATGATGGCACCTTTGACGAGGGTGTTGGTACGGACCAACTCGTTGTTGGAAGAATTGTAGACCTGAGAAGCGTGAGCGCATTCGACGCATATACTGAGATGCAGACGCACGACACCGATGATACGGGTCTTCCTGGTGGTGTGCTCTGAGCCCCAGGCAAAGTTGCCAGAGTCGAGACGGAGAGCACGGTATTTGAGGTTACCGCCACGGACGCGGACGGTGTGGATACGCTTCGCGCCAAGCTTGGTGCTGGCGGGCTGACGACCGAGCTCGAACTTTCGCTTCTTGCGGTAGTGGGCGCGCTGAGCACCCGTTGCGGAGCGCTTGTGCCGAGATGTGCGTGAAATACCTTGCGAACGTGGTCAACCAGGGAGAGACGACGAGGAGGGGGACCGCATTTACCCATGTCAAAGTCTTGAGGATGAGTGTAAGACCGTCGGGTAAGTTTTGATGATAGCCACTGTAAATCTAAGGTTTGAAATATTAAAACTCAGACGGAGAATGCCGGTATCCCCGACTCACACTAGAATCCAAACGGTATGCGTCAATTTCTCACGATGTCTTTACGCTCTCTTTCTTTTTTTTTCCGCTCGTTTGTGTGTCAGTCTTTTGTCGCAAATAACAGGAGACAGTCAGTACTATTTCAGTGAGCAAAACTGCAATCGACTTAAAGAAGCAAACGGTGAATGTCGAGCAGTCTTGTAAGGATTTCCATTTTGAAGACACGTAAGTGGTCACCCCTATACCCATGGTCACAAGCCGAGTCGGTTACGATCTGTGGCTGTGCTTATTAATCAACTCTCGAAACACCCTTGGCCATGCTCGAGTCGTCCACACAAGTTCTTTCTCGCTTCCCATCGCTTCCACCTCGTACACGTCCATGTCGCTCACCTTGAACACTGCCCACTTCAATCGCATCTTTCGCAGGCGGAAGAACCCCAGGGTGCCTCCTCTTTCTAAAGCAACGCGAAACGAGCTCAACCGCCTCGTTCATACCGCAGATTCAAATGTGCGCAAAGTATGTCGCCTTCTTCATTTACTCTTCTAGTCTCGTGTCCTCAACTCCACCGCTCAGGCGTTCGACGCGGAGATGCAGGTATTCTTCAAGCTTCACTCTCGTTATCTCTCCGAAAAGGACAGACGACGAGAGCTGTGCGTGTCCCTGGTATTTCGCTTGGAAATGGCACTCATTTCCACCCCAGGGACTGGGAAAAGATTGAAACTCCTGAATCGGATCAGATCATCCCCTATGAACAGCTCCCAATGTCGGCAGACCCAAATACGTTGTCCAAACTGGCGGTGCTCAAGTTCAACGGTGGTCTCGGTACATCCATGGGCACGTACTTTACCCTGTTGCTCAACCGCGTCATTTAACCAAATATGGCTAAAGGCATGTCCGGTGCCAAGTGTGCCCTCGAGGTCAAGGACGGGATGACGTTTCTCGATCTCATCGTGAAGCAGGTCGAACATCTTAACAAATCACAGGGTGTGAATATTCCGCTCCTGCTCATGACCTCCTTCAGTACACACGAAGATACCTCGCACATCATCCAGAAATACGCCAGTCAGCCGATCAAAATCACGACCTTCAACCAGTCGAGATTCCCGCGGATCTTTACTGAAACTCTGCAGCCTTGCCCCCATCATGCTCGGGATGACAATAAAAACTGGTATCCCCCTGGTCACGGCGATTTGTACGACTCGCTCGTGCGCAGTGGTGTTTTGGACCGTTTGTTAGCGGACGGAAAGGAATACTTGTTTGTATCCAACTCTGATAATTTGGGCGCCGTGTAAGTGATGGACATTTGGCGTGTGATTGCTAGTTACGAACGCGTCGATCGTTAGAGTGGATCAGAGGATTCTGCAGTATATGGTAAATACTGGTGTAGATTTCCTGATGGAAGTCACCAACAAGACCAAAGCCGACATCAAGGTAAGCCTTGTTTGCGCTACTTAGCTACTTAAAATATAGCTTGTTCGATAGGGCGGCACTCTCATTCAGTACGACGGCTCGATGCGTCTGCTCGAGGTTGCTCAGGTTCCTTCAGATCACCTGGACGACTTCAAGTCTGGTGGGCATGGTTTCTTACATCAAAGGACATGCGCTGATGGAATGAATAGTACGCAAATTCAAGATCTTCAACACGAACAATCTATGGATAAACCTCAAAGGTATGATGTCTCTAATTGGAGCGCGACGATTGATAGCGAATGCTCTGGCAGCCCTCAAAAACGTGATGATGGCCGGGGGAATGGATCTCGATATCATTGTCAACCCAAAGGTCACGGACGACGGTCAACCCATCATTCAGGTACGATTCACACAACGCTGCCTTGAGATTAGCTCAATCTTGTATGACCAACCCAGCTGGAGACGGCTGCAGGCGCGGCAATAAAGCACTTCAAGAATGTGCGTGGAATCAACGTTCCCCGCTCTCGCTTCCTGCCTGTAAAGTCGTGTTCGGATTTGCTCCTGATTAAGAGCGACATCTACTCGCTCAAGGAGGGGCAGCTGGTGGTCAACGACAACAGGCAGTTTGACAGTGTTCCGGTGATCAAACTCGGCGATCATTTCAAGAAGGTAAATGCGTGATATTCACCAAGCTCACGATGCTGAACACGGGGCGTGTGATGCTAGATTCAAGACTTTTTGGCACGTTTCAAGAAGATACCGGAAATTGCAGAATTGGATCATCTCACCGTTACCGGCGACGTGCACTTTGGCCGGGGAGTGTCATTGCGAGGCACTGTCATCAGTGCGTGCAAGCCGTTGCAATTTGAGGAAGGCTAACTCTAGGCGGTTTTATACAGTCCTCGCGAACAAAGGACAGCGGATCGATATACCCGACGGATGTGTGCTGGAGAACCGTGCGCTCCTTCAATCTTTTTGGTTCTTGAACTGACTCGAGATTATTAGGGCTGGTTTCTGGGACCTTGAATATGATTGTGAGGCCTGATCAATTAATATTTTCAGTATTACTGATGGATCTTCTGCGTTTCAGGATCTGTAATATCTCTTTTCAGTCTCGGCGGACGCTCACGATGGACTATTATGCACGCACGGAACGTAGGAACATGTAGACACACTTGTAATGACTTCGGGTATATCTCCGAGTACAAACAATAGTAAACACCGTTCTCGCCCGTACATTCATCATGGCAGGTGCGAGTCATCGTACGCCGTTTGCCTCCACTTTGTCTCTGTCGCAAGCTAACATCCCGACAGCATCAGGGTTTAATCCACATCTCCCCGGTGCCAAATACAACTTCCTCGCGAAAACCCTCGGTGCCACCATGTGGTTCTTCATTTTCTACCGTGCGCGGTGAGTCGTACGCAGCTAGTTGCTCTCCACGCGCTGACGCGTCGCGGGTTTTCTTCTTTCCCCTAGCGAGGACGGTCCGAAGCTGCTGGTACGCCATCATGCACACTCCGCTCGTCGCAGGGTAACTGACACTCGCTTTGCCCGTCTGCTAGGGGTTGCGGCATCCATGGGAAGGACACGGACACGTCGACGGACATGCAGAACAACATCATTGAGGCCGTGTCTAGAACGGTACTGCCTCTTTTCAGCGATGTATACTCGGTCGTCGTCCTATTCCTATTTCATTTCTGTGATGCCCCTTGCGTGGTGTGTAAGAAGAAAACGGGTTCTTGTCTGTCTGGTACGTGGGTAATGCATTGACAAGGGGTTTGTTTGAGATTAAGTGCTGGGCACTGAGCACTGATCTGCGATGGCATTGCTCGGTGTTTACACAGGCCTCGTACCTGTTTCTGATTTGACCCGTGATTATTATGCTGTTCTTTCCGGGCTGTGGTCATCTCTGCCGAATCGTGGAGAATCTTTTGGACGCGAGACGTTCAAGTCGGTTTCGTGTTTCCACGCGTGTATCCGAGCATCGGCGATCCATCCAAGTGTGATGGGGAGTACCTTCCCTGTTCCTTTCCCCGACTAGCTAGGCGGCTGTATTAACCCGTGCTACTACTAACTAGGGTTTATCATGCACGAGTCGGGATGGCAGCGCGGACGCACTTTGTCGAGCAAGCCTGAGATACGAAGTGAATGACATTTTCGATTCACGTATAGCCCACACGGGCATCTCAACCGAGCGCCATGATCTTGGGACTTGAATAAGGTTTGGCTGGGATTGAATTCCTTCATCGCCACTCGGAATTTGCCTTGCTCTTCCGAGTCACTCTGAGTCTTGGTATCAAGATATAAGTACGTGCTACCTTGCACGTAGATAATAATACAATCATGCCGTTCCCCAAACACGACGGTGTGTATTCCAACCCTTTTATCTTCATCATATTTGAATCTGATCACCTGTTTAGTATCACAGCAATTCAATTTCTCGAAGGAGGAAGAAAAGGTGATCGAATACTGGCGGGAGATCGACGCGTTCCACACAAGCTTGAAGCTTTCAGAAGGGAAGCCAGAGTACGTCTTCTTCGATGGACCACCTTTCGCCACTGGTTTGCCCCACTATGGCCATCTCTTGGCTGGTACTATCAAGGTGCGATCTGATCTCATCCTATCCAAGACGTGCTGACGTCTCTTGCGCAGGACATCGTGACGCGATACGCACACGTTACGGGCCATCACGTCACCCGCCGATTCGGCTGGGACACGCACGGTCTGCCCGTCGAGCACGAGATCGACAAGCGACTGGGCATAACTGGCCGAGATGACGTGATGAAGATGGGAATCGACAAGTACAACGCCGAATGTCGTGCGATCGTGATGCGCTACTCTTCCGAATGGCGTGCGACCGTCGAACGGATGGGCCGCTGGATCGATTTCGACAACGATTACAAGACACTGAACACGACGTTCATGGAGAGCATCTGGTGGGCCTTTTCAGAGCTCTGGAAAAAAGGGGTTGTCTATCGCGGTACGCGCGTGATGCCGTATTCATCTGGGTGCACGACGCCCTTGTCCAACTTTGAGGCTGGGCTGGATTATCGGGATGTCAACGATCCGGCGGTCACGGTTTCATTTCCGCTCGTCGATGACCCTTCTACATCGCTGCTAGCGTGGACGACGACTCCGTGGACACTGCCGTCGAATCTGGCGCTGTGTGTCCATCCCGATTTCACGTACATCAAGATCCACGACAAGGAAAAGGACACGAACTATATCCTTTGCGACAAATTGCTCGGGACGCTGTACAAGGATCCAAAGAAAGCCAAGTTTGAAAAGATCGCGACGTTCAAGGGTGTAGATCTGAAAGGATGGCGATATGTACCGCTCTTCGAGTACTTCACTGAGGAGGTGAGACTTATACTACTTCAAGAAAACCTGACGCTCATGTTTTGTTTACAAGTACGAGGACCGTGCATTTTTCGTCGTCACTGATACCTACGTCACCGATCAAGACGGTACCGGGATCGTTCATCAAGCACCGGCATTTGGTGAGGATGATCACCGCATCGCTAGGAAGAATGGTATCGTGGCCGCGGACGAGTTGCCACCCTGTCCTCTAGATGATGGTGGGAAATTCGTTAAACCTGTCACGGACTACGAGGGCATGCATATCAAGGCCAGTCGGCACACGATCGCGGGTAGCCTCTGCTGACGTGACATATATGCAGGCTGCGGACAAGGAGATCATGAAGTACTTGAAGACCAAGGGACGTCTGATCGTTCAATCCACCATCCACCACTCCTACCCGTTCTGCTGGCGGTGTGTCTTTTGACGAATCTTACCGTCAGGAGCCCTGACTGAACGTCCTTTGTAGATCGGGAACGCCTCTCATTTATCGGGCGATCCCGTCGTGGTTCGTGAGAGTGGAACCCATCAAAGACCAGCTCGTCGCTAATAACAAGGAAACGTTGTGGTAAGAGACCCGGATGGCCTTTCTGATATCCCTCCAATTGAGTGAACGTAATAGGGTTCCTCAATCCGTTGGTGATAACCGTTTCGGAAACTGGCTTGCAAATGCGCGCGATTGGAACATTTCAAGAAATCGTTACTGGGGTACTCCGCTACCGTTGTGGGCGAGCGATGACTTTGAGGAGGTCTGTCCGATCGTCAAATTTCTCCCCGATGGAATAGTTTAACATATACATACATCCAGGTCGTCGCCGTCGGCTCCATCGAGGAATTAGAGAGGTTGACCGGAGCTACTGGAATCACTGATATCCATAGAGAGAATATAGACCACCTCACCATTCCCTCGCAGAAGGGAAAGGGTGTCCTAAAGAGAGTGGAGGAAGTGTTTGACTGTTGGTTCGAGTCCGGAAGGTAAGCCCACCTCACATGTAGCCCTTCCAATCGAAATAATATTAATGTGGGCAACAGTATGCCGTATGCCCAAGTACACTATCCGTTCGAAAACAAGGAACAATTCGAGCAAAATTTCCCTGGAGACTTCGTATCTGAAGGTATCGATCAGACACGAGGATGGTTCTACACGTTGCTTGTGCTCTCGACCCACTTGTTTGGTAAAGCGCCATGGAAAAACTTGATTGTCACCGGTCTGGTCCTGGCTGCCGATGGCAAGAAGATGAGCAAAAGTCTCCGAAACTACCCCGACCCGAACTTGATGTTCGAAAAGTTCGGTGCTGATGCAGTTAGGTGCGCATACTATACTCGGGTATCAGCGTCCTGTAGGCTGAAGTCACGTCTTTCAGGATGTTCCTGGTGAACTCGCCGATTGTGCGTGGTGAGAACCTCCGGTTTCGCGAGGAGGGTGTGCACGATGTCGTTTCTCGCGTCATGCTCCCCTGGGTCAACGCCTTCCGTTTCTTCCTCGGCCAAGCCAGTCTATTGCAAAAGACGACCGGAATCGAGTTCAAGTACAACCCCCATGCGCCACTTTCGAACAACGTCATGGATCGGTGGATCCTCGCGCGTTGCCAATCCCTCATCTCGTTGTTCCGCGAGGAGATGGCTGCCTATCGACTTTACAGCATCCTCCCGCGACTTTTGGATCTCGTAGACGAACTTACGAATTGGTACATTCGGTTCAACAGACGTAGACTAAAGGGCGAGGACGGTAAGGAGGACACGGTCGCTGCGTTGAACACCTTGTTTGAAACACTGCTCACGTTGTGTCGTACGATGGCGAGTATCTCATCATCCCTATGGGCCGTTTTCTCAGCGCTGACGACGTTATGGCACATGCGACAGTCTTCCTACACGCCGTTTTTGACCGAAAACCTATACCAGACGCTACGGGAATACATACCAGAAGACCCCTCAGTCCCAGATCCTCGTTCGGTTCACTTCCTGAGCTTCCCAGAAGTGAAAGAAGAATACTTTGACGCCGTTATCGAGCGGCAAGTACAGCGGATGAAAGCCGTCATCGACCTGACCCGAAATATCCGCGAGAAACATAACCTCTCCCTGAAGGTCCGTGCTCTCTACGCGTTTCACTGATTTGAATTGACCCATAGTCACTGGCATCAGACCCCACTGAAAGAGCTTTTGGTGTTCCACCCCGACGCTCAGTACATCGCAGATGCGACATCCCTGCAGCGGTACATCCTTTCCGAGCTCAACGTGCGCGACGTCATCTTCACGTCAGACGAATCCACGTCCGGCGTGCGCTACCGCGCGGTCGCGGACTGGGGCGTGTTGGGTCGCAAACTCCGCAAGGACCTCGGGCGCGTCAAGAACGCGCTCCCCAGCATCTCGAGCGACGCTGTGAAAGCGTACATCGACAGCGGCAAACTGACCGTCGATGGCATCGAGCTCGTCGCGGGCGATCTGACGGTCCAGCGGTATCTCGAGGTACCGCCGACATCCGAAGGTCAGTACTCGACGCACACGGACAACGACGTGGTCGTCCGTCTGGACGTACAGGTTCACCCGGAGCTGGCGGGGGAGTGGCTCGCGAGGGAATTGATCAACCGGGTTCAAAAGCTGCGGAAGAAGGCGGGGTTGCAAGCGACGGACGACGTTGACGTGTATTACAAGTTCGAAGACGGGTCGGGGGCAGAGTTGCTCGATGCGCTCAGGGAGCATGCGGAGTTGATTTCGAGGACGGTACGGAGCGTCCCCGCTGATATCCAGGAATGGAAGGGGGGGAATCTGGTCATCGAGGAAGAACAAGAGGTTGCGGACGTGAAGTTTTCTTTGACGTTGGTGAGAACTTGATTGGCAAGGAGTAAGTGAGGGAGGTTTGTACTATGTTGACTGACAAGCGGAATGATGAGCAACAGGAGGAGCATGGAGGTCTATAGGGCACACGTAGAGATACTACATGGATGTAGTATGAGTGTATACATACAGTGGATTGTACACAATATCAAATATCTCTCCTTGACTACCCTCAACCTTTCCCTTGTTCATTAGTATTAGTCCCCCTACCAATGCATTGTCAATGGGCACAGTTCAAGAAAGCTGATTGTATTCAACCCAACGGCACATAGATAGAAGCAATTATGTTCTGATGCTGGGCATCTGGAGCCTACTATGTTCTGTGATGATGTATGGGCCAGGCTATGAATACATGTCACCTCCTGGTTAATATCATATTTTTCTCCGAGTCCATCGCAGCACAAGATCTATGCTCATTTTCTAGGTCACGAGACGTCCTAGAATCCACCTACATCGTGACCACCGACGCGCCAACATTCCGATCAGAAAAACATCCATCTAATCACGGTCCAGGCAGCGACCGCAGGCCACGCCACGTTCACACAGTCGCTCGCAACCCGCCACAAGAGTCCCCGGTCCCGTGCCTGCTGTCCTTGTGCCTGTCCTCGTCCTCGCGGATGTCCTTTTGACGTCGACCTCGACATGGCGGGCAACGCGTTACCGCTCAACCAGCTCCGCCACGCTCTCCAGTCAGGCATACTCGCCGTCATCCGCCGCCGTCGCCCCCTAAACTTAAACGACCACGTAAACGACCAGCGCGCGCGCGTGCGCTGGGATAGAGGCGGTGGAAGGAAATACGGTCCAGCTGCCGATGCCCTGGAACGCCCGTCCGGATGTAGGTGCGAGTGCGTCCGCGTGTGCAAACGGTTTCGGCCGGGAATCGCAGCATCGGAAATGTCCATGTCGTCGTCGTCGTCGTGCTCGCCATGCCATCCGCCGCTGGGAAGTACGTGGTTGTAATGAGACGGGCCGACGTAATCTTCCTCCGCATCACGTTCATCCCCGGATTGGAAGAGCGTGATTGGACTGAGCAGTGGTGAATCATGGGGTGTGGAGACGGGGGATGCGCGGTAAGACGCAACAGATCTTGTACTGAGAATTCGCGTGGAGAGGGGGAGTGGCGCAGTAGGACTCGTCTGTATCCTCGACTTGAGCGGGGTCCGAGTGGCCCAGATGGCCGAATCGGGTTCTGGGGGAGGCGACGGTCGTCGATAACGCGTGAGTGATACGGGCGAAATACTTTTCCTGTGACGTGGAAGCTTGATAAAGTTCACGTATAGCAATGCGAGTGCAGTCAATACTAGGCAAGGGATGTATATGAAATGATAGATGCGACGCGTGTCGGGAAGAAGACATTGTACGTCCGCAAAGGTTGATTCAGTTGGTGAAAAAGACGGAGGAACTAGGGAAAGGAGTTGGAACCCTGGCCGGTGGATGTGTCGACTTGGAGAAAATGACTTGATGGTAACCTCCCGAACCATACTGGTTTGCAAGTCGGACCCAGGCAATTCGTGTATGATTTCACAATAGTCACGATTATCGCCACTAGCCACAAAGTTATCGACACGGATCGACGCTCGACAAAGAGTGATGCTCACCTGAACACCACAGATGGCCGCAAAACGTTCAACAAAAAGTCGGTCGTCTGTTTTCCGAGCATAGTTTGATACCCGTGCCCCGCCCCCTTGCGTATCGTGCCCTTCTCGCGCAGCGGCCCGCAAGACTTGCTCGACGGTCGAGAGAGCGGTATGTGACTAAGTAGTATTTTTGGTTGGGCCGCGAGTTCCTTGGCCTGATCAGAGATCGACATTACGAACTCGATTGGACCTCCTGGAAGTGGGGCCCAGTGACCGTAGGTTCGACCGTGCGCATGTCGGCGATAGTCTTCCTCCACGAGTCCCGGTGCGTTCAGCAAGACGAATTGATGGCCTGCTATAGAGACGACGCGGTTCGTGGGTCCGAAGCGTTCCTCAAAGAAGTGTCGAGCGTTCTTGGAAAAAGTGGAGGAATCCCCCAACCTGCAAACACATATATCAATCCTGGACCTGTTAAAAAGGAGTGAGACATACCCTATATCGTTGTTCCCAGGTATAAGGTAAAAAGGCGAAGAAGGATCCCGAGGAAACGTCGTTTCGAAAGCGCGATAGTATACGTCGTGCCTATGATTTCGCAGGATTAGTCTGTAATGCCTAATAGATACGTAAGCCAATATGTACGCACTCTGCTTCGCTCTCGACATAGCGACCCGAGGCGAACGTATCACCGAGGAACACGACAGCGTCTGGACGGAGACGTGATGCGACCCTCCAACTCGTGCGCAAGTACGAAAGATTTGGATTGTACAGGAACCATGAGTGCAGTGCGGAAATGGCAGGCTTAGGCAGCCGAGCATCTGTGACCAAGAGCACATGGGTGGGGGTCACCTCAGAGAGTGAACGAGTCTTCAATGAGTGGAACATGTCAGGACGAGTCGATACCTCGAGTTTCCCTACTCACTGTTGACTCGATAGCCTCGTCCGGCCACCTACAATCCGACAAACTGTAAAAGAAAACGCCAAATTCGCACCAAAGGATGATGATAACCCAGAAGAAGCGGAGTGCGAGGATAGTCGTGGACCTGTCAATGGAGAGGAGACGCGGCTTGAGAAGGCGTCTTTCATACAGCGAGGTCATCCCGCATAACTCGAGCAGCGTAGCGTATAAAACTTGAAGAGAACAACCGACCTGACTCGGGCCAGAACTAGTCCATTGCCGTCATTTTATTGCTTTTGATTAAATTTACGAAGTTGCCTGATTCAGAATCCGACAGATATGATGCACAAGTACAGTATGAAACGTTCACTCCCAGTCACTCTCTTCTCCATCCTTTTCCTCTGCTTCCTCCTCTGCCTCCTCTTCCTCTTCTTCTTCTTCCTCCTCCTCCTCCTCTTCAGCATCAGCTGCGCCCGTACTGCTTACATTTCCAGATACAACATCAAAGCTGTCTTCACTGCTTTCCCTAGGACTCTGTACTCGCGAGGATGATACGGACAAAACATCCAACGCGGAAGTCTCCCTGGGAGGAGCAAGCGTGAGCTGCGATGATGCCAGTGTCTTGGCAGAAGTCCGCGTCTCCTTTGCGTCACCGCCAGAAACTGACTCGTCTTCGTCATCCTCCCAACTAAAGTCTTCTTCATTATCCGCAGTCGCTTTTCGGGAGGATGTGTTGGATAGATTCGTGTGAGATTACAACAAATAACCTACCTTGCAGCAGTGCCTTCCGCCTGTTTTCCTCTGTCTCGATTTGGTGCACCCGGAAGAAGTACCTGACCCAGAAGATCTCTTCAGGCATGAAAGACGGTACTAGAGCCCGGTATTAATGTAGTCAGTTTCCCGAGAAATGAAAATGAATGAAATCATACCGAGTGAATCGAACGTAATCTGCAATGCCGCTCCGTTCGAGGGGTCCGACAGCGCTTCAGCGATGCGCTCTCCCCACACCTTCGTGCCAAACCCTTGTCCGCTCGCCTCGCTCATATCCGCCCAAGCCAGATAAGCATCATTGGAGGTATCTGCTGCAGGATCAAGCTTGATGATCTCGGGATTGCTCCTGAGCTGCTTCAACAGCGATTCGGCCCGCGTCGCAACCGCCCGACGTGCATCCTCAGACGGACGGCCAGAAGACGACCCGCTGCCACTATCAACCTCCTTGCCCTTGCCCTTGGAAGTCTGCTCCGGTCCGCTTGCAGCCAAGCCAGGCAGCGTCCAAAAGTCTATCCCATCCCAGGCAATGGGTACCTCCGTGGCGCTCCCCTCCTCCGGTGGTATGACCTTGACCGCCTCCCGCAGCACGTCCCCGGCCTCCTTCA
>JBBPOJ010000595.1:0-23489 GCA_038091395.1 Leccinum rimulosum
TAACCCAGCGTTCGAATCCGGCACGATGCCTTTTTTTTACGCTGACGCCTTCCCGTGCAGGCGTGGTGGATTATGTCTCTGCTCCCCCATCCACTGCATATGATCGCGCTCTGGAACTCGCACAGGATATTGCCAAGAACGGTGAGTCCTCTGGAGATATTTGAATAAGTGGCTCATCAATCGTCTTCGTAGCGCCATTAGCCCTTCGGGCGGCGAAGCAGGCCCTTTCGCGCGCAGCGGATCTTCCCCTGGAATCTGGTAAGAGATAAATTCCATCCCCGGCGCTGCTCACATGTCTCTCAAGGCCTCGACTTTGAGAAGGCATCGTATGACCTCCTCCTCAACACCAAAGACCGCATGGAAGCTCTCGAAGCGTTCAAAGCAAAGCGACCTCCCATCTTCCGAGGGGAATAGGCTTAAGCTTGATACAATAGCTACATGACTACCACAGTGGTGTCATAACCACGTCCAGAGCTGGTAAAGTTCTGAGTAATTCCACTTGGAATCGTCGCAGTGATGCCATTCCCAAACTTCATGACTTCCAGTTCTTTCATCAATAATGCTCAAGCGCGTTATCTGAGGCCCTTGGCGGCGACGTCGGGTCGGACAAGAAAGACATACGTTGCCGGGTGAACTCGTAGCATTCAATGAGCGGAAGAACGTTGAACGACACGACTTTGTCTTGATACGACTTGAAATCTCTGTTGGACTGGATGGTGTTTGATCAAGTACATAATCTCTAGATTGTGTCGACTCACTTAACAAGCATGAGACCTCCCGTCAAACAGTTGCGCTGGTCCAAAAGGAGACTGACGTCACGGACTCGGACCGTTAACGATGCCTGTACATACTAGTTACTAGTAACTTATCTCACACTAACCTAGCTGGCAGCTTTTAGCAAAATAATGACAAGCCCTGGGTAGACTGGTGACCAGCCGTTAACTAGCAAGCATGGCGAATCCAATTCGTGGTGACTGGCTGCTGAAATTGAACACGGTGTAGAACTGCTGGAGGAAGATGGACCCGAGCGTCCACGACGAGAAATCTGGTCGGGGTCAGCAATCAGCATGGGGATCTGAAAACGAATGTTGAACAGGAGAATCTCACCACCATGTTCCGGGCGAGCAGCCGCAATCCCGCTGAAACAATCACCCGAGTCAGGGTCAACCTGATCCAGCCTGAGGGCGTTGGCAGGCACTAAATACGGCTTGCCACCAATGGTAAAAGTCACGGAAGGAAAGGAGTTGCATGGGACTAGAGGCAGTCAATCAAAAGTTTGAAGTATCAAATTTGATCGAAACTCACAGGTGTAGTAACCTTTCGAAATCCAGAAGGCCTTACCACCAGCTGCCTTGTGCAGAGCCAAAACTCCCGACGGATCACCCCAAAATAGGTGGGAACCAGTGTCGAGGGTGGCGGGTACATCTGTCAGAATTATCTTGTCATTAACTTTGATGTTATCTATCTTCAGCTCCCAGTATTTCTGAAAGGGCAGTCTAAGTATGCATCCGTACCCCATTACCACTTGGCGTTTACGCTTACCATATTTGTTACAGGAGTGAAGGCGAGGCTGCTCTCGATGTAAAGTGCCTCGTTCATTCCGCCGACATACAGCTCGCCTCCAGAATCCGTGAGCTTGAGTGAAAACACAGGTTGAGGTAGCTTTCCTTCACTGAAGAGTGTGTGAAGCAAGGGACTTCGACCCTCGTATCGAGAAATAGACGGGAAAGCCAATCCCAATATACCATCCGGAGCAAACTCAGATATTGCATACTGAGAAGAATATGTTGTTGCAGCACCGATGGTCTGAGTGTCTGCCTACTCATTGGGAGTCAGAAATGATCATATTCGCAAACAGGAAATTTGAATCATACGGTGAAACCAGCAAAGGTCGCATTGTCTGTGTATTGTTGACCCGTGGCAAACGCACCATCCTTAAATACTAGCTGAAAATCTTCATTGAGAGCCTTGGCAGTTGTCGACGAAGCAGTATCCCAGAGGTTGGGGTGGCTTCTGCAGTTCTCATCACCGTTTGATGCTGGAACAACGAGGTCGCTGGGTCGAATAAGACGAGAGAGTAGATGGCACCGACGGAAAACACTTGCCTACAGCCGGTGTCGAGCAGGACTAAAGTGGCGACTAGAGTGAATGGGTGTCACGAATGCACGGAACAACTTACCAGTGAAGGGTTTGGGGGGAGTGCCGATGAAAATGGTCCCATACCATATGAGAGTTTTGTGGTACAAATCAACGCCAGTTCCTCTACTCATCAAATCAACGCCAACTTGACTGCTCTGTGCGGAGCCCCGTTCCACAGCAGAAAGACGCAGCATTCCCATGTTCCTTTCGAAAGGGTTCGGGCCACGAATGATCTGACTAAAGAAAGTATGAGCAAAAAACGATGCCTGAGGACTCATCATAGGACAATATACGCGGTAGTATGTAATCCAACATGAGATTCGAGCACATTCAGATTAACGGTGTTCGGCGACGAAGAATATTTGGTGAGTGGTATGGCCATGCCATTACCACTTGCCCTTCTAGAATCAGATGTTGGGGCGGCCAAAACAGCCACTGTGACCGCAATGGTTGTGATCGCCTTGAAGAGCATTGTGGAAGGAGCAGAAGTACTTACATGCGGCGCTTGACTTAGATATCGGAATCCCGGGCCATCACGTCTAAGATGTAATCTGATGAAAAGGGTGAAACAGATGAAGTTTCAAGTTTCAACTACGTACAATTTTAACGTCGATCATGATGATGATGCGTCCGTAGTCCATGATTATCGATGCCGTTTAGTGGCACCAGTGGCTGCATGGTTAAAACTCCACTACCCCAACTTTACTAATGTGCGTTTAGCTATTAACTTATCTGATATACTGATCTAGCCAGCTTTTACCGCACTTAAATAGCAGTAATGGCAAGCCTTGGGTAGACTGGTGACCAACCGTTAAATAGTATACATTGCGAATCCAACTCGTGGTGACTGGCTGCTGAAATTGAACACGGCATAGAACTGCTGGAGGAACATGGTCCCGAGCGTCCAGCTATCTGGTCGGGTTCAATAGTCAGCATGGGGATCTGAAATCGCAGAGGGGATGTTGAATAGGAGAATCTCACCATCATCCATCTCAGCAGCCCCAATCCCACTAAAACAATCGCTTGAGCCAAGTTCAACCTGATCCTGCCTGAGGGCGTTGGCAGGCATCAAAAACGGCTTCCCACCAATGGTAAAAGTCACGGAAGGAATGGGATTACATGGGACTAGAGGGAGTTAATCAAAGTTTAAAGTATCACATTCGATCGAAACTCACACGTGTAGTAACCATTCTTGAAGGCCTTACCACCCTCTGCCTGGTGCAGAGCCAAAACTCGCGACACATCACCCCAAAATAAGCGGGAACCAGTGTCAACGATGGCGAGTACATCCGTCAGTACTATCTTGTCATTAACTTTGATGTTATCTATCTTCAGTTCCCAGTATTTCTGGAAGGGCAATTTAAGTATGCATCCGTCACGGTACCCCATTACCAACCTGGCGTTTTTGCTTACCATATTTGTTACAGGAGTGAAGGCGAGGCTGCTCTCAATGTAAAGTGCCTCATTCATGCCGCCGACATAAAGCTCGCCTCCAGAATCCGTGAGCTTGAGTGAAAACACAGGTTGAGGCAGCTTTCCTTCACTGAAGAGTGTGTGAAGCAGGGGGCTCTGATCCTGAAAATCTGCGAGAGACGGGAAAGCCATTCCCAATAAACCATCCGGAGGAAATTTAGATAGATACTGCCAACCGAGGGGAGTAGTATGTTGTTGCAGAACCGATGATCTGAGTGTCTGCCTACTCATTGGTCAGAAATGATCATGTTCGCAAACAGTGACATCATACGGTGAAACCAGCAAAGGTTACAGTGTCCATGTATTGTTTACCTGTGGCAACTGCACCATCCTCAAATTCTAGCTCAAAATCTTCATTGAGGGTCGTTGCAGTTCTGGACGAAGCAGTATCCCAGAGGTTACGGTGACTTCTGCAGTTCTTATCACCGTTTAATGCTGGAACAAAGAGGTCGCTGGGTCGAATGAGACGAGAGAGTGGATGGCACCGATGGAAAACACTTGCCTAGAACCGGTATCGAGCAGAATTAAAGTGGAAACTAGAGTGAATGGGTGTCATGAATGCATTTTGGGGGAGTGCCGATAAAAATGGTCCCATACCATTCATCCGAGCCAGTCTTGTGGTACACATCAATGCCAGGTTCACTACTCGTCAAATCAACGCCTGATTGACTGCTCTGTGCGGACCCCCGTTCCACAGCAGAAGGACGCAGTGTTCCGTTCCTTTCGAAACGGCTCGGGCCACGGATAATATGGCTAAAGAAGGTATGAGCCAAAAACGATTCCTGAGGACATACCGTGCGGTATGTGATCCAACATGAGATTCGAGCACATTAAAATTAACGGTGTTCAGCGATGAAGAGTGTTTGGTAAGTGGTATGGCCATGCCATTACTTGCCCTTCTAGAATCAGATGTTGGGGTGGCCAAGACAGCCACTGTGACTGCAATGGTTGTGATCACCTTGAAGAGCATTGTGGAGGGGCAGAAATACCAACCAATAGTACTTACATGCGTTTGACTTAAAATGTTGGAATCCATCACTGAGTCTAGGATGTAACCTGATGAAAACGGTGAAGCTGATGAAGTTTCAACTACGTGCCGTTACCTATGTCGATAATGTCGTGATGATGGCGCTGCGTCCGTCAAGCGTCCGTCAATCGGCGCCGATGCTGTGTATCCGAGTCAGTCTCACCAGTGGTCACGCAAAGACTCGGATGCGCTGCTTCCGAGTCAGGCTGCTCCACTCGCGGTCATGTAAACTTGAAATTGTAACGGCACACTTGCGCCAAGTCCCAGAGAGCAAAGATAAATGAAGACGACTGCATGACACAAGTTCAATCCGATGAACACATGCTATACATATAATGAAAACCTTGGTAGAAAAATATGGATAATAACTGATGGGCGGAATGGACCACAGCTTTTACCCTTTTTCATGCTTTGCAACTAACCCAACAAGGTGTGCAAGCTTTTCAGGGTTAATTTTCTCGTGTCGCAGCTTGATTCAAAAGAAAGAGTTAGCATGTAGATCAAAACGAAGTCAGACGATGGTAGTAGGGACGAAATCGAGATGCACGAGGGAGGTCCATTCCACATTAGACCCCACGAAGATGGCACTTCAAACCGGAAGACAGCGAGCATAGAAACAATCAAGATCCAGACTCCAGAGCGATACATTCGCGACGTACCTCGTGACGCTGGCAGTTGTAAGATCATGAGCAACCTATGTGGCATGAATCCGAAGATGAAGCAGCACGCGAGACACGTACCAAGTTGAAGTCGACCAGAATCAAATATCTGTGTCGCTTCATCAAATTGTTTCATTATACGCATGGCAAAGAGCGGATATGACATTCCACATTGGCATGTGCCAAGTTCCAACGTATCATTACCTTCTCCCTTTTCCACCCTTGTTGAGGGAAGCCTCTCTCTCCCCCCAAGTACTTGTGGTACACTGCCCAGTGCCAATGCAACTTGCAATCTATCCAGGGTCACGCCCTTGTATCGCCATAGCTCTCTGCAACTCTAGCCAACTCCCTCGATAGCACTTACGATTGGTAGCTGAACCCTAACGTACTGGCCTCGGATGAGTAGCGGTCGGGGTAGCGATAGCCTCCGGCGGCCTCTGATGAGAGCCTTTTGCAGTCTCGAAACTGCTACTATAGGAGTGCTGGAAGACGGGGATGGGCTCCAAGTCCTTTGATTTTGCGACCGTGGAAAAGAATTACATAACACGATGTAACTGCGACTCTTCCTTTCAAGTTCCAGGCGTAGAAACTTGTAAGGAAGGGAGTTTACATACCATTCATTCCACCAAAGGTAGCCGTCGTCATCTATTTGTACTTCGAGCTCACACGGCGTGCAAACGATCACAATCACCAGACTCGAGGTGCCATTCACTGGCAAGAGCCTTCTTCTGCCATGTAGTCACGGTCACGGTGTCACCCGGATACCAGGTGCAACACAACTTTACTAATGTACGTCTACTAGTAGCTACTAATTTATCGGATACTGATCTTTCACCGCACTTAAATACTACAGTAATGGCTTGAAGCCTTGGGTAGACTGGTGACCAGCCGTTAATTAGCAAGCGTTGCGAATCCAACTAGTGGTGACTGGCTGCTGAAATTGAACACGGTATAGAACTGCTGGAGGAACATGGTCCCGAGCGTCCAGGGATCTGATCGGGCTAAGCAGTCAGCATGGGGATCTGAAAACGAATGTTGAATGGGAGAATCTCACCATCATACTGCCGAGCAGCCGCAATCGCACTGAAACAATCGCTCGAGCCATCCTCGACCTCATACAGCCTGAGACTTTTTGCAGGCACTAAAAACGGCTTCCCACCAATGGTGAAAGTTACGGAAGGAAAGAGATTGCATGGAACTAGAGGGAGTCAATCAAAAGTTTAATGTAAAGTATCAACGCCGCTCGAAACTCACAGGTGTAGTAACCATTCGCGAAGGCCTTACCACCAGCTGCCTGGTGCAGAGCCAAAACTCCCGACGGATCACCCCAAAGTAAGTGGGAACCAGTGTCAACGATGGCGAGTACATCTGTAAGAACTATCTTGTCATTAACTTTTATGTTATCTATTTTCAGTTCCCAGTATTTCTGAAAGGGCTATCTAAGTGTGCATCCATTACCACCTGGCGTTTACGCTTACCATAGTTGTTACAGGAGTGAAGGCGAGGCTGCTCTCAATGAAAAGTGCCTCGTTCATTCCACCGACATACAGCTCGCCTCCAGAATCTGTGAGCTTGAGTGAAAACACAGGTTGAGGCAGCTTTCCTTCATTGAAGAGCGTGTGAAGCAGGGGGGTTTGATCAAGATAATCTGAGAGAGATGGGAAAGCCATTCCCAATATACCATCCGGAAGAAACACAGATACTGCAAACCCAGAAGAGTATTCTGTTGCAGAACCGATGATCTGAGTGTCTGCCTACTCATTGCTCAGAAATGCCAATCATGTTCGCAAACAGTAAAATCATACGGTGAAACCAGCGAAGGTCGCATTGTCCGTGTATTGTTGACCCATGGCAAACGTCCCATCCTCAAAATCTATATCAAAGTCTTCATTGAGGTCCTTGGAAGTTCTGGACGAAGCAGTATCCCAGAGGTTGGGGTGGCTTCTGCAGTTCTTATTACCGTTTGATGCTGGAACAAAGAGGTCGCTGGGTCGAATAAGACGAAAGAGTGGATGGCACTGACGGAAAACACTTGCCTGGAACCGGTGTCGAGCAGGACTAGAGTGGTGACTAGAGTGAATTGGTGTCACGATTGCACGGAACAACTTACCAGTGAAGGATTTGGGGGGAGTGCCGATAAAAATGGTCCCAGACCATCCTTGTACAGGCTCACTGTGGTACAAATCAACGCCAGGTCCACTGCTCATCAGATTAACGCCAGCTTGATTGCTCTGTGCGGACACCCGTTTCGAAGCAGAAGGATGCAGTGTTCCTATGTTCCTTTCAAAATGGTTCGGGCCACGAATGATCTGGCTAGATAAAGTATGAGCAAACACGATGCCTGAGGACATCACAGGATGATATACGCGGTATCTGATCCAACGTCGTGAGATTCGAGCACATCAAGATTAACGGTGTTCAGCGACGAAGAGTATTTGGTAAGTGGTATGGCCATGCCATTACTACTTGCCCTTCTAGAATCAGATGTTGGGGCGGCCAAAACAGCCATTGTGACGGAAATGGTTGTGATCGCCTTGAAGAGCATGATTGTGGAGGAGCAGAAATACCAACAAGTACTACTTACATGCGCGGCGCATTGTGCTTGACTTAAATGTCGGAATCCATCACACGTCTAGGCTGTCACCTGATGAAAAGAGTGAAACTGATGAAGTTTCAACTACGTACTACCTTTTCCTATGTCGATGATGTTGATAATGATGACGGTGGGTCCGTCCGAGTCGATCGGCGTCGATGATTGGCAACCAAAGAGTTGCTGCCAACTGTCACATGTCACATGTCACCACGCAAAGATGCGCTGCTTCAACCACTCCACTCGCGGTCATGTAAACATACATTCCACAGCCCTCCGGGCACTCCTGGACCCACACACTGTCTGAACCTCAATACACGGATGCGGTCCCTCGACGATCTCAATTTCGCCAATGAAGGATAAGCTGGAGGATGCGACGAACTCCTATTTACTACAATCTACCCACGCCGGTACCGGTTTGACAGTTTCCCCCCCAAACCTGTCCCCTAAAGGGACCAGGAAAATGCCAAGCGTATTGGAGCATCATGAGCCCATGATCATGGCACTGTGATCATGATGGCATGGTGCGTATCACTGAATCAAGACAGGTTATCAGTCTCCTGGATGCATCTATCTCCTCGGGTCAAAAGCGAATATCTGTGTCGCTTCATCAAATCGTTACGTACGGCGCATGGCGAAGAGTGGATGATATCCCACATTCAAGTTGGCATGTGCCAAGTTCCAACGTCTTATTATCTTCTCCCTCTTACACTCTCCGATTTTTTGAGCAGGAAGCCTCTCTCCTCCCAAGCACTTGTGGTACCCTGCCATGTAACTTGCAATCTATCCAGGGTCGCGCCCTTGGATACGCCATAGCTGTCTTTGCAACTCTAGCCAACTCCCTCGACAACAACTTACATAAGACCTAGTGTAGCGGCCTCCTGGTGAGAGCTTTTGCAAGCTCGAAACTGCTACCATACCACTCCTTTATCTACCCACTTGCAGTACATCACTGCGGAGAGGGGTGTTGGCAGACAGCGGACTGTCACCCCACGTCGTAACTCGTTAGTACGCACCTGCTTCGGACCGTTGAATAACATGTAGAGATACATCCATCTCCCGGGTTCCCTGCTCACGTTCTCTCGAGGCCTCGACTTCGAGAAGGCGTCATATGACCTCCTCAATACCAAAGACTGCATGGAGGCCCTCGAAGCCTTCAAAGCAAAGCGACCGCCCGTCTTCTGAAGGGAATGGGCTTAGCTTGATACAATAGCTACATGCTAAATGACTACCACAATAGTGTCCTAGCCACGTCCGGCGACAGTAAAGTTCTGAGTAATTCCACTCGGAATCGTTGCGGCGATGCCATCCCCAAGCTTCAAACCTTCCAGTTCCTTCATCATCGTGCTCAGGCGCGTTATCATGAATCGGTCCTTGAGGCCCTTGGCGGCCACGTCAGTGACGGTATCCTCCGTCTCAGAGCTCTCGTTGAAACGGTTTTCAAACTGCACCCAGTCACTTCTCTGCGCCAAATATGGCCTGAGAAGGGATGAGTCGATACGTCCAAGATAATTTTCAGTGATATAGGAACGTAGGATTTCGGGTCGAACGAGAAAGACGTTGCCGAGTTGTCGGATGAACTCGTAGCGTTCGAGGAGGGAAGGAACGTTGAACGACACGACTGTGTCTTGATACGACTTGAGATCTCTGTTGGACGTTGTTTGATCAAGTACATGATCTCTTGATTGTGTCGACTCACTTGGCAAGCATGAGACCTCCTGTTGCACTGACGGGGAACTTGCGTAGGTGGTCCAAAAGAAGACTGACGTCACGGACCGTTCAGCTCCCGAGCGAAAAACGATGCCTGTGGTCTACTGACCTGTGGAATGAGGTACCGATCTCGGTGAGGAATACCTCGCGGTTCTTGCCGCTCAGACTCTGGAGCGCAGCATCCCGAACCTTTTCCAAGATCTCGCAACACGCAATACAGGGCTCCGTGTTGACTCGAGCAAACGACTGGTCGTCATTGCGAGGCTTGAAGTCGTTCTTCTTTTGTTTCCCGAGTTGCAGAGACAACCAAGCAATGAGGGCTAGGAAGACTCGTCGTGAAAAGCCAATTGGAGACAAAGTTTAAACCTGCCGTCAATAAGTCGCTGCAGCAAACTGTTACTGACGCCTTCGATGCGACTGACCGCCTGGTTGTTGAAGACAGACATTTCGCGTCGGATGGTCACGGACGCAGCTGCCAGCGGGAACAAGGCTACGTTGACGTAGTGTTGCCAGAGATGGCACACGAGGTCGATGGTGTTGATCACGCCCAACGCCTGGAGATTTGGCTCTGCCTTGGGATCAGCAGACTCGATGCGAGCATATGCACTTTGGGTGACCGAGGTTACACGTCGGCGCGCTCGTTTATTCGTCTACACTCACGTTTCGATGGCAACTTCGAGATATGAACTTGCGATTACATCGGCCAACACCTTGAGCAAGGTGAAGGTGTTCTTTGGCCTACGAATACGCGCGCGTCAGCAGCGGGGTTCGTCTAGAGAATGGTGCGAATATGCTAACACGTCGTTCTGGGCACTGAGCTCGGCGCATCTCCCGACGGCCTCGGCATGCCACCTCAACACTTTCTCCGCCGTTTCAACGCTGAGGAGACCATCTTCTTCGCGCGTCGGCTCCTCGGAAGTTCTCTCGTGGGCACGATCCGTCATCATACCACCGAATCGCATGATAGCTGCAGCTGCCTGTGCAGAAGTGGTGGAAGTTGACATCGTCGATGTGTTGGCAGCAGCCGCTCCCAAGCGATCCACCATGCGGTCAAACATGGTCGTCTTTCCTTTCTCCCTTTGCGTTTTCATCTTGATCCAATGTACGAGTCAGCAGCGGGGCGACGAAAGGGCGCAGAACTCACGTGAAATTGGGTGAAATTACTGAGAAGAGTTGCATAGAGGTCCGTCAGACATTTGCTCTCGCGGTCGATATATTTCTGCACTTCAGTGTACGGCATGAACAACTCCTCCATGGCCATTTCTAACATCGCAGAGACCGTCGTCGTGGTTGCGCCATGGGCAGCAGAAGGTGTATTGGTGAGTGAGTTACGGAATTCGGCAGCTTCGAGCGATGAGGATCGGGTCAGAGTCAGGGAGGGTAATTCGTGCTTCTTCAGGTCCTCTACCAGGACAGAGGTCTCGACGTGAATGAGTTGCAGGATCCTTAGGTATGCCAATTCTGATATGGAAGTCCCCATATTCAAAAGTTGTTCGACATATTGTTGAATCTATATAATTGCATCAGATCATTCAGCATTGGTCACAGAATGCGCAGAAGGACCGACAGATTGGGCAAAGACGCGTTGCAAGAACACCTGCATAACGAGGGGAGGGTTCGGGAAAACGGCCTGCACGATTTGAGCTTCTTGAGCCACTGTCGCTCGAATCTCTCCAAAAAGTTCCGTAAGTCCTGATTCATTTCGAGGAGGGCTTTCATCGGGGTTCGAGATTGTGCTCCATCTGTCAAACGATTACGATTTATTTCAAGAAACGAAATGAATAAACTGAGAAACGTACAAGTTATCGCTTTGATCCACATGCTCCCTTATCTTGTTGATGAAAAAGTCGTGTTGGTTAACATACACTTGCACGCAAGATGTACCGCCGTTGAAATCCAGGAGAGTTTGGGCACAGTGCTGTTGGGTGGGTGTGAGACGAAGGTATCGACAGTTGATCATACTAGATCGGACAGACATGCATCATCTTTGGATCGCCTTTGCGATAACACTTGTCGAAAAGGTAAAGCATATCTTTCTCGAACTTCTCGCAATACTTGTCAATGTTCTCTCTTGTCTTCGGGATATTTTGTATATTCAGGGTGCGACAAAATGATCATTGGGGACACACCTTATCTGCCATCGGAAGATCCACCTCTTTGGCTACGGTCGTCAACCGCCTGAGGATGATAGCTACTTCTCGTCGACCTCCTTTACCTTCCTTCTTGAGAGCGTCAAGACGGGTGGTGTCGCCACGGGAGAATTGATTATAGTAATCGATTAGATCATGGGCTGCCTGCGCCCTCTGTCGCTCGATGTGGACGGATTCGAGCTTTTCACCTGCTCAGCATCAGCGTGATGACCTACACCAGGAAACAAGCAGACGCACCTATCCGGATCGACGTTCTTCCAACCTCGTTTAGCTTACTTTCCATCGTTGAAAATGACGATCCGACAGCCTAACACGCGTGCGGTCATTCACGCGAAGCGGGAGACGAAGAGGTAACACGTACTTCAAATCCTTTGTTTAGTTCAGCCATCTTCTTCGAGTACTCACGTTCCGATACCCTCACGCTCTTTTCAAGCTGCTCTGTCTTGGTCTGCACATCCTTTCGGATCGCTATTAGACGGTCAACTGCTGCTTCAAACGTGCGGATGAAGGGTTTCGGATCGAAAGCTGCAAAGAACGCGTCACAATGACGGAGGCGCGGAGCTAGGAACATTGTACGCACGCCCCGAAGATGTTTTTGACTGAGTGATCAACTTCTCGGATACCGATCCTACGAAGTCCTTGACGTCAAACTTCCCCTGAGCGAAAGAGTAAGCGAGATAAAGGAACAGTACACTAGCTCGAACCTGGAATGTGTCGAGGGTGAGCTGACCTTCGACCGCGGGGTCGAGCTCGATCAAGTCAGGTTGCTGCCGTTGCATCGAGTAGTACTAATCCTGTAGTAGTACGGTAACTGCTTTGTTTTGATGTGTTGAAAACCAAAGGTTATGGAGAAACCTCATCCACTTCAGACGCTCCTCCAATTTCTCGTGACGGATTCTTCCAGCATTGTTCACCTTTCCTACATATTAAGCACACTCTCGTCGTCCTATCTAGCCCCATCCCCACACTTGCAAAAATGGGTAACCCGCGTCACCTCACTGATGCATTCAAAAGATCCTGCAGCACGCTGGGCTGCCATATGTATCGCATGTCGCATGTCGTCATTGTCAAAATCGCTGCTCATTGACAATGCTCAATCCTGGATTGGAACCGTGTTTCCAGCTTTGTCGGTCTGTTAGATGCTACATGTCTCATTTTTTTTTCGCTTACAATCGCTCGTTTACAGAAACCTGAGCCTATTCCCATCCTTAAGGCATCTGTCCGATACTTGTGCTTGGTTCTTTGTGCTTCGGGACACAACCCCGAGTTTCAGAGACAAGTCGCAATCCCCATCGTACCTAAAATGAGCTCAGCACTCCTGACAATCGCAGAAAAGCACCACGATTCGGATATCAAGGTGGTCCCACGTATTTCGATGCGATATACGTGCTCATCGTCTGCCAGACCACGTCCATACGAAGTTTGGCACAATTGATACCGCTATACCCTTCGCTGCATAAAGCACTCAGCCAGAGATTATTCGCCCTCTGTCATGGAATATTCAGTGGTTCCATACATCGCGCGACAGATGACCTTCTTGACGCTTCTGCGGATCTTTACGCTGTCCTACATTTCCTTGGAGGGAAAGTTGGAGCTGCAAACTTATGGCGGACTTGCTTGGATGAGGTCTTGCAGTTCTCTTGGTCGGCTTGGCTTTCTTTGCGAACAACATATCCTACAAGTATACAATCGAGTCATAAGGCCATGGGCTGCTTCCGATTGTCCAATGGAAAATTGCCCAACCACCTCTCGCTCACCGACACGACGATGCTTCATCCGTTAACAGCAACTGCACTCAACCTAGACAACCTTAAATGCGGAGTCAGCGCAATTGCTGCGCTACTCAGGTAACTTGATAATTGTAACCATACTCCATTCTCTCACCTGTAACATAGAGCCCCCTCCAGTCGTCCCGTACAAGTGCCGATCGGTTATCTTGCAGCCTTTTCCTGGTGTTTGTTAGCGAGCACGCTTGATGATGAGGTTGGTCACGAAAAGGCTTCAGCTTCTTTGTACGACACTCAGACCGCTCTAGGAACAAGCCCACTTCGATCCGCATGTTAGGGTTGCTGAAACTGCAGTGATACCCCAAATCTGGGTGCAGGCATGTCGTTTGCTCTCTTGTGTAGCTCAAGTGTATGTTCGATATCTGGTCTTGCGAATGCATCTGAAGCCCCTTTTAGCGCACAGGACCTTTTGGCCCCCCACACATCAAAACTGATCATGGTTATCTCGTCCCACCTCGAAAACAATGATGAGTCGTGTGTATAATGTTTTTTTGGAGATTCCTACAATTAATCATGTCAACCACAGTTCACGGAGGCATTCTTTCCTTCGGTGTGCCTACCACCTGCTTTACTTTTGCCCCGTTGTCGGTGCTACTCTCGGGGTTAATCGTCTCTTAAAAGCAACCATCTCCATCTTGTCCCCTCTCTACCTTCAACAGCCACGTACAGAGACGGATTCGGGAGCTACTAGCCAGTCTAAAGCAAGCAAGAAGAGGCGACGAGGGTATGAAGCGGACAATGTGCTCTCGGCAACCAATTCCACGGTCTGTACGACAAGCGATGAGTGCGATATATTAATCGCGGCTCTAGATGGTGAGTGCCGTGATGCGTGTTCAAACGCTCAGATTCTGATAAGCTGCACCAAGTTATGGGTCAGTGTATGCTGCACGCGGAGCTTGTTCCTTCTACCCGCTCCCTTGCGAACCGAGTCCTTCTGTCTATCCTTATGTCACTTCCCTCGATCCCACCTTCAAGTCTTTCATCTAATCCTAGTTTCCACGGGAAGGTGATCAAAAAAGTTCGCGGCATGTGTGTTGAAAGTGTGCAAGGAACCTCGCATGCCATGAGCAAAGGCACCGACCTTGTCCTCCACTCATTTTCCTTCGAGGTACGTGAACTCGTTTCTAAAGCGAGTATTCTGGAACCAGCAGTATACAGAGTTTAGCGACACGCGACCAACTTCATTCTCGCGTTGACCTCCTGCTACACCCTCGACGTCCACCATTTGTCCGAACACTGCCGTTCGTGGAGTGTCTGTCTCTTTCCGCCGCAGAGGAGAGCACAGAAGAAACTACATCCCGTCGTTCACTGGGTTTGACTTTTGGCGATGGAGACATCCATTTTGTTGCTTTCGATCTACCAAACCATCCCAAAGCAGTCAACCAAAGCTCCTTGATTGTGAATCAGCCAAGATTTCCTAAACAACTGCAAGAACCGCCATTGCCGACCTCCGTTGAACTGTATCCGCAGACTACAAGCGACGCCAATGCTGACTTCCCTATGAAAGGGACTACTTCAATTGATCTCCCGGCAATGCCGCCATTACGGACCACACCCGACGTACCAGCTATATCCCCACCTTCAACCTCCCAGAAAACGCCTGCCCCAATCCCATACGCAGTGCCGATGGCAGTCGACGAATCCGATCACGAAGAAGTGCCCACTATAGATGTAGGCTCGGACTCGGACTCGGACTCGAATGCCTAAAATATACCATGTAGCTTTATCTATAACAGATGCTTCAGACCCAACCGTTACAGCCAATCTGAAGTTCGCGGTCTCTTGACCCGGGCTGATTCTGTTGTGACGATATTGAGGCCATCCTCGTCATCAGAGGCTTCAGTCTGTGCGCTGGCATTCGGATTCTGAGCTAAATTTTGGGTCTTCTTGTCGTGTAAGTTCACCAACTCACAGAAGGTCCCGGAGGAAGACGCCTACCATGCTTAGCAATGTATCCACTACTATGTTCTCCGGATCGATTGACTTGGCGCGTTCGAAAAATATCTGAGCACGAGCGAGCATCTCGTTGTCGATTGGTCGAGCGTCCGCGTCATACTCACTTGCGGAGCCAGATTGAGAAGTGAGGACAGAACACATGCCCGCGTAGATGTGGAGCACGGCATTGTCACGGAAAGGAAACGAGGGGAGAGAACTAGCATCGAAATAGGTTAGCAATGACACGTAGTGGAGGGTTTGGGGGCTCAACAATTCCAGTTCGTCAAGGGCTTCTCTATGCCTCCCAGCCAGGACATACAAGTGAACGAGTTCACACAAGATTCGTTCCCTCTGTTGAAAGGTGATCAGTGCGATGAGGTGTGGCGATTCCGGTGTACAAACGTCTTCAGGATGGTGCAACATCATCGTCCGCAGGTAGTCGATCTTGGTTTGATTACTTTCTGTTCTATGCGGGGAGTGATCCAAGAGCCCGACTGCGAGCAACCATGAGGTTTTCCAGTCGATTTCTTTACACCTCGCGAGAATTGCCCAAGTTCGGCGAGCGCGGTGGAGATCACCCCGTTGTATGCTGAGGTGGAGCACATCGTAGAGGCGCCGTATATGTATGCGACGAGATGTGATGGGTGAGATATCCTTTGGTGGTGAAAAGAGAAATGTGTCCATATTGACTCCGCATTCGTTTGCTTTCTCGGTGCGATGTTGGACGATGATTTCAGCTTCGACTCGTCAGTATGGAGTGCACCCGCGCCAGCACGCTCCCTTCTGTCACCGTTCCTAGATACCTCCTCTCCTACTATATCTCATGGCCAACTGGACGATTTCGATGACTTCCACACACCGCTAGAATCCAAAACACCCTCTCTCGTCCCGGACGATGATTTTGCAGATTTCGGAGACTTTGGTGAGGTAGGGGTCTCGGATGCTAATTTCGCTTTCGAGGAAGATGCAACATTCGGCGGGGAAGCGCAGGGGCCAGAGTTTTCTTCGTTGAGCTGGAGGTCCCTCCATTTAGATCCACTACCCTCTGCGCGGGACTTGAGTCTACAGATCGAGGAAATTCTCGGTCCAGTCTGGTCAGACAATTTGTCCAGTCTGACCAGGGATGAAGATGTCAGACAAGTCGAGGGCATTGGCCAGATACTAACCACTCCAACGGGGTACGAGGCATGTTTCATCTCGGTCTCCTTCCACTCATGCACTGTAGACGCGAGCTATATCTGTCGCTGCTGAATTCACCACCCCTCATGGAACCAATCAGTTGGGTACGGTCTCGCATACGGCAGCAACATCTGATTGCCCTCGGACTTCCTGTCAACCTGGATGAAATACTTCCCCAGACTTCCACAAAGTCGCTTCCACCACTTCACATTTCGACTCGACCCATGTCCGCTCCTCCGGGAGCACACGGTCAAATCCGGAGTATGCCCTCATCCCGGAGCAACTCTCGAGCGGGGACACGCTCAAATACACCCCAACCATCTGCACATCCTGCACCATCAACTGCGAAGCAACTTGGCCTCGGCCTTAAGCCAGAGCTGGATGCAAAGAAGATAGACGACCTTTTGAAACTCGACATAGGTAATGTTGCGTCTGTCGTTTCAAGTATGTATCCTGACCGTTTCGCAGATCAACTGAACCTGTTACCGTTGACAAAGCTAGACAAGTATCTCGCAGACCTGCGCCGGGAGACGACAAACGCGTCTTCGCTTCTAACCTATCTGCTTCAAACCCGTGACGCACTGCAGCAGGACTCAGAGACGTATAATAGGCTGATTGCAGAGTTGGTGAGCGAAGCTCAAAAGAATAAATCTGGAAAAAGCAAGGCAGGGGTGAAACGCAGCGGAACATTGAGTTAGGTCTTGGCTAGTAGTACATACACCTCACGTGATGTCATCGCGTACGAAAAAAAAGTGTATCGAGCTGATCTGAACTTGTCCATGTAAAACAACTCTTCAGCATGAACGTCGCCGTTTCTTTACCCTCTACGGTCTCGAGTGTATCATTCTCATTCCTATCTACGGAGGACATCCGCAAGATATCCGTGAAACAAATTGTTAACCCAGTCCTCCTCGACGACCTAAATAGACCCAATGTCGGAGGTTTGTACGATCCTGCTCTCGGACCAAGTGACCGACATGACATGTGAGTCGTCTTACTCTTAGCATCCAACTCTCTAACGTTCATCTGTGTGCAGCTGTGCAACATGCCATCTCAACTATTTTACTTGTCCCGGACACTACGGTCATATCGAACTCCCCTCTCCTATCTACCATCCTTTGTTCATGACAAACATGTATAACATTCTTCGTGGAACCTGTTTGTTCTGTCATAAATTTAAGGCCCGTCGATCCGTGGTGGGCGCGATTTTCTTCCTATCATCGTTTGCACGGGCTGAGTGGGATTTAGGTCTGTAAGTACGTCGCTAAACTACGGTTGCTAGAACATGGTCTACTCGAGGCCGCGTATGGCGTGGATGATATCCATATTCAATTACGGAGTGCCGATGCCGATGAAGATAGCCAAGACGAAAGTGACGAGGAATTCGAAAAGCGCCTCGAGCTCTACGTCGCTATCCACTTTGCTCGTGCATCTGGCAGTAAACGCGATCATTACAAGAACGAGCTTGTTTACCGGGCGAGAAAAGAGGTCATTCTGGACTTCATGAAGATAACCATCTCAAAGACGTGCCAGAATTGTAATGCGTGAGTGGTTTCTTTGGCTTCGCTATATTTCCTGATGGATGGTATCATAGATATGGCTACACGTTCCGGAAGGAAGGCTTTACCAAGGTCATGGAACACGACCTCCCCAAAAAACACAAAAGTCGGCATATGGCACTTGCCCTCAAGCGCCCAAATGTACTCCTTGCCGAACAACAAACAGCCGCAGGATATCGTCCAAGTGTAGACGATCAAATACTTGATGACGTCGATGATTCTTCCGATTCCGAACCCGAAGGAGATTTGACCTATCCGGATGACGAGGAAGTAGAAGTGCAAACCGTGTCTCTAAAGGATGCGCTGCCCAAGTCAGCCAGCGGAAAGGTCAAGACATCCCGTAAACGTAACGAAAGAGTCATGCCTCCAGAGGAATGTCGCGCCCACCTTCGTCGTTTGTTCGAAAATTGTCCCGTCATCTGTTCACTTCTGTTTGGCAGACATGGTCCCTTTGCACCACTTTCACGTCACGGACTGTCGTTGGCCTCCGCGGACGTGTTTTTCATGGACGTGTTGCTGGTACCGCCGACACGATTTCGGCCACCTGCCAAAATGGGTGAAACTCTCTTTGAGAACCCTCAAAATGAACTCCTCGCCAAAGTTCTTGGCACATCTTATCGTCTGCGCGATATGAATGCCGATCTGGTTGCCGCATCTGCGAAAGACTCGACTGTGGATGAGGCTTCGCGCAGACAATTGTTTGGATCGCTTCTTGAAGCTTTGGTCCAGCTACAAGTCGACGTCAACAGCTTTATTGATAGTAACAAGAATCCGCAACCAATCCGTCAGGGAAAGCTACCACCTCCTGGCATAAAGCAGGGTCTGGAAAAGAAGGAGGGTCTGTTTCGGAAGCATATGATGGTCGGTTTTATGAAGCTCATGCATGTCGAGATCGGCTCAGCAAGATCATATAGGGGAAACGTGTCAATTATGCCGCGCGTTCGGTTATTTCTCCCGATGTCAATATTGAACCCAACGAGATCGGCATTCCACCTATTTTCGCCAGGAAGTTGACTTATCCGGAACCCGTCACTCCATTGAATGTCCATCAATGTCGTCAATGGGTAATAAATGGGCCGAAGAACTATCCTGGTGCGACCATGGTGGAGTTCGAAGATGGTCGCCTACAATCATTGGTAATTTCCTTTTGACATCAAATCTATTGAGCTTCATTCCCGCACAGGACAAGATCACGAAGGAGCAACGCCAAGCTATTGCCGATATGCTCTTTACACCGCAGGACGCAACTGGTGGCGGGTGTAACGGTCTTTCGACGAAGACTCCGTCTATCAATAAAAAGGTGTATCGCCACCTACAAGACGGTGATATCTTGATCTTGAACCGACAACCAACCCTACATAAACCGAGCATGATGTGCCATAAAGCACGAATCCTTCAAGGCGAGAAAACAATACGCATGCATTACGCAAACTGGTCAGTGCGTTTCTTCGTCCTTTTGTTGGTTTTCAATTGAATAATCTTGTGCAGCAACTCCTATAACGGTATGTCCAATTACGTTCTCCGAATTGTACTCTCGGTCGCTAATCTATCCGCTTGCAAGCTGACTTCGATGGCGATGGTAAATGTGTTCTACTTGACCGCCTCGCATATCACTCACGCATTTCGCAGAGATGAATATCCATTTCCCCCGTATGTCTTCTGGCATCGCTATTTTTCTAGCCTTCTCTGATCATTTCCAGAGAACCCGGTTGCACAAGCGGAGGCTAGGTTCATTGCCAATACAGACAACCAATACCTGGTACCTACGTCGGGCAAACCTCTTCGAGGACTTATACAGGACCATGTCGTTGCTGGAGTGTGGATGACAAGCCAAGACACGTTCTTCTCTAGAGACGAGTATTTCCAACTTCTCTACGGGGCTCTCCGACCAGAAAGCAGCGAATCGTTGTCTAACCGCCTTAAGACTCTTCCGCCTACCATCTGGGTACCGAAACCCCTTTGGACAGGCAAACAAGTAGTACGTCATTTTTAACGCCGTTCTTCTGTTCACTTACAGTGCCTAGATTTCCACTGTACTCCTGAACATAACACCTCTTAACGCCGAGGGGTTGAATCTAGAATCTACTTCCAAAGTCTCCGGAAGCCTATGGGGAAAGGGGTCATTGGAAGACAAAGTCGTCTTCCTCGACGGTGAACTACTTCGTGGTGTCCTCGACAAATCAGCTTTCGGCGCCACGGATTATGGGCTCGTACATTCGGTGTACGAGCTCTATGGAGCGACTGTCGCGGGACAACTCCTTGGTATCCTCAGTCGCTTATTTACAAAATTCTTGCAGCACCGGGCGTTTACTTGTCGCATGGACGATCTGGTGTTAACTCCTGACGGGGACGGGGACCGGGCCAACATCTTGCAGAAGAACGTTAACCTCGGCACGGATGGCGCCATCGAAAATTTCCCTTCGTTATCCCAAGTAGAAAAGGAGGACATTCGTCCCACCCTGACGGTTCTCCTCGAAGATGTTCTCCGAGATGACAGTAAAATGGCGGGTCTCGATGTAACTGTCAAAAGCAAACTGGCAAAACTGACGAAATCGATCGCCGACGCTTGCATACCCTTTGGGCTGCTGCGCAAGTTTCCCCACAACCACATGCAGACAATGACCCAGTCCGGTGCCAAGGGTAGCGCGGTCAACGCCCAGCAGATATCTTGTGCCCTTGGTCAACAAGAGCTGGAGGGTCGACGTGTACCAGTCATGGTCAGCGGGAAAACACTTCCATCGTTCAAACCATTCGAAACGAAGGCGATTGCTGGCGGATACGTCGCGAGTCGATTCCTGACCGGTGTCAAGCCACAAGAATTCTACTTCCACTGCATGGCTGGTCGTGAGGGGCTCATCGACACGGCTGTTAAGACGTCACGCTCAGGATACCTGCAACGGTGTCTCATCAAACACTTGGAAGGGATTCGTGTTCACTACGACAACACCGTTCGTGGCAGCGATTCTTCGGTTTATCAATTCCTCTATGGCGGAGACGGTCTTGATGTTACCAAGCAGAAGCATCTCTTCCAGTTCAAATTTGTGGCAGAAAATCAAATTACCCTTCTTAACCTGTATCAACCGAAGAGCATCGCTGGTACGATCAATGATGAGGAAGCTGTGGCTTATATGAAAAAGGTGTTGAAGCGATCCAAAACGCGCGACAATGAATACGCACCAGCTCCACGGGAAGAGATAGCTCCCGTTCTTGACTTATTCACTCCCTCACGTTATCTCGGAAGCACTTCAGAGAGGTTCGCCGAGTCGATCGAGGCCTATCTGGATTCTAAACCTCCGACCATCAAGTCAAAGACTTCAGAGGAGAAGCAAGGAATCAAGTGCAGGCAACCGCTCATGAAACCCCGATACTTCCGCCTTCTGATGAACGTCAAGTATTTGAGAAGCCTTGTCGAGCCTGGAGAGGCAGTCGGCCTATTAGCATCCCAAGGGTAGGTCCCATCCACGCCATTGTTGCAACATGATCGTTATATGGCTACAGGATTGGCGAACCGTCGACGCAGATGACCTTGAATACATTCCACTTTGCTGGTAAGTGATACTGTTATATTTGCAGTGACTTACTCATCTGTTCTGTAGGTCATGGTGCCGCAAACGTCACTTTGGGCATCCCTCGCCTGAGAGAAATAGTGATGACAGCTTCCCAAATGCCTAAAACCCCCTCAATGACCATGGACGTCGTACCTGATGTTTCAGATGCTGATGTCACAAAGTTCTGCAAGAGAGCCAGCAGACTTGTTCTTTCACAAGTCGTTGAGAGGGTCGTTGTCAAGGAACGATTTCATCTTCAGGGTAATGCGCGTCGAACAGAGTTCTCCATCGAGCTCTCCTTCTACCCTGAAGAGGAATACATTGAGGAATACGACGTCACCGTAGTCGAAATCCTCGACGTGTTCGGGGCTCGCTTTCCTTTTACCCTGAAGCGGGAGCTACAACTGGAAATGAAAAAACTGGATGCGGACCTCAAAAGCCAAATAGCACTACTTGGCAAAGGTAAAGCAAACAAGGAAAGAGTTGCAGGGGAGGCCGATGGAGACGCTGACGCCGAAGAAGAGCCTGCCGAGAATGCTAGGGGTGCGGAAAATGAGCAAGACGACGCTGATATCGAGGACGCGAAGCGCGCGCGCCTGAGGAAGGAACAGGCTTCGTACGAGTCAGACGAGGATGAAGATGAAGTGTTCGACGATGCAGCGATAGAGGCCGCATATGCCTCTGAAGGGGAAGAGGCGGACGGGGAAGGAACTGGACGTGGGGACAAGACAGTGGGTCCCGGTACCCTTCGCGAACAGGCAAAAATCGTAGCAACCAAATTCGTCAAAAACTTCAATCAAACCTCGAACTTCAAATTTTCCGAATCGGCATGTTCATTCAAGCTTGAAGTGGGTATCTTGGTCCACTCACCGCAGATGGTCATTTAATGAGCAATTTAGTTCCCTGACGATTTTCCAAAACTTCTCTTGGTTGGAATCGTGGAGCGTGCCTGTCGCAAGACTGTCATTCGAGAGATCCCTCGTATTGCAGATTGCTTCAAACTCGCAAACGACAAGGGGACCGTGCAGGTTTGTGGTCCTGCTTTTGGCTTGGAAGTACACTGAGATCTAGGAACACAGCTAACTACTAATGGGTCGAACTTCCGTGGCATCTGGCAATTTGCGGGTGGAATGGGCGACAGTATCGTCGATTACGACACCATCTATTCGAACGATATTTATGCCATCCTGGGGACTTACGGCGTAGAGATGGCGCGCGCTGCCATCTTGCGCGAGGTTGGGGGGGTGTTCAGTGCGTACAAGATCGATGTCGATATGAGACATCTTGAGTTGATTGCCGACTACATGGTAAGTGCCATGGTTAGGGATTCTAGTTGGTGATGTACTGAGGCACAATAGACGTTCGATGGCGGATACAAGCCTTTCAACCGAAAGGGTCTTTCGACTAATCCATCGCCACTACTGAAGGCGTCCTATGAAACCACCGCCGCTTTCTTATCGGATGCCACATTGTTTGGCGACTTTGACGATCTCTCGACGCCGTCGGGTAATATTGTGATAGGTCGACCGAACCGGACTGGGACTGGTGTGTTCGATGTGGTCATGCCTATCTAGTTGTTTACGTAATGGTGTAATCCCGTTGTTTGTCTTTATTGGGTTCACGTGGCTACCCCACTGACAATTTTTCTTTTGTACACGGTCGGCCTCGAGGCCAGGGTGATGACTCGGCGGTTCCCCTGACTTTAATCTTCGTTTCGAATCTCTTTGTCATCG
>JBBPOJ010000596.1:0-23484 GCA_038091395.1 Leccinum rimulosum
ATATTGTTGATAGGTATGGAAAGGTGCTACTAGCCTTAGGGGCGAGGTTATAGCCAAGGCCCGCCTGACTGTTCCAGGAGCCTATGGACTTCCAGGGCCCATTCCTCGGGACGAATTGCAAAACGTGATCGAGAATTGGCTATTGGAAGATGGAAATTTCACCACAAATGCACAGAGTATGGATATCAAGGTAAGAAATCATTCCAACGCATCACAAATATTGATGAGTTTTAGACCAAGACGTGCGACTCCACCACTTTATTAACTCATCCGGCAATCGCCTCACTGATCAAGGCACAGTGGTGGGGCCCAAAAGGTGAGGGAAGAAAGTGGATGAGGCGTGATGGACAGGGAGAACACAATCCGTATTGCAATAGCAATTCATTGCTTGCTTTAGTCCTGACAGCGGTAAGGATTTCAAGTGAAATATTAATTTAAATTATACACTTCACAAAATTTTATCGTTGCAGATTGAATGTGTCCTTTTGGGAATGGCACAGTCGACTACCCTTGACTTTACAGACACCCAGTTTCGTTCCAGGTATGTGAAATTGAAGTCACTGACGTTTTCATATTGATATAATATATAACTTAGATGGCAAGAACATATGGAAATTCTGAAGGAAATGGAGGATAAATGTCCGACGTACTTGAAGCAAGTATGGTCTGACATTCAGGTCTCTATTGAGTAAGTTTTCTTCTTTACATTCAGGTTGCAAACATATTGATATCTTTTGATCTAGTGCCTCTTCTACAAGCAAGACCAAGGGTTTTAGAAGAGGGATTGATTTTGCTGCGTTGGAGACCAAAGCTGCTGGAGAAGGTGAAAATGGAGGCAATAGGAACTTCAATTGCGCAAGTGGTGGTGAAGAGTAGTAGCTTTGACCAATAATTGATTTGTTTTTTGTGTTCTCTTTGAATGCAAGATGGATTAAAATGGCGCAACATTTGCTCAATTTAGGCAAATATGACACAAGAAAAGCTGATCAAAGTAGTAAATGGTCAGGAAAACCAGTTACATTCAACATGATTATAGTAGCTTCAATAGCTTCAATGGCTAATAAAACTTCCATGTGTCCTAAAAGGAGCTATATATTGCCTTTCTATTCTATAATAGTTAGGGACTTGCTGATTCTTGCCATTATGGACATATGTGCCATTATATCTATAATGGCACTATTCTAGAATCTATGAGTATATCCTTTTTTCCTGATGTGCAGTGCCAGTGCTGACAAGTTTGGCAAAGTGATAACAGTGGAGGTGTGCTGGAGGAGCAGAGCCAATCTATTGGTATGGTCATTGATGAGATTTTGTAATTTCTGGTATTCCACAGTGAAATCGAGTTGGGAGGAAGTGTGGAATAGTGGACATCATGATGGCCAACGGGCGGGAGAACAGGGAAGATTCCTTTTTCATAGCAATGGGATTGGTAATGGAGGTTTTCAAGGTCTGGGAATTGATTGGGACTCACAAAAAGCTCTTTGAAGTAAAACACCTGACCAGGTCTACTACCCTACCCTACCCTTATCTGTTGATGTTTCTACTTGCAATGTTTTCAAAGCTATGGAGCCAATGTCAAAGTCATACAGTTGAAGAAAGAACATGATTATGGACCAGTACTTGCCAAAGTAAGTCATCCACACATCTTTAGTACACATATGAACTAAAATTTAATTATTATTATAGTGTTTCAATTGGCTATTTCTCATATGCATGTAGTTAGGATCAAGCACTTGTTGAGGAGATGATGAACCCATTGATCTCTGATAGATTTTTCTTTCACAAATAAGGAGCAAACATGAGTACATGGGGCAGCTTGTTGAAAATAAATCACTACCCAGTGTAAATACACTCATGTTTCAGCTGAAAACTGCTTTTCTCCTTGTTAGTATTTCTTTCTTATTCTATTTTGTCTTCACATTGCTCTTAATCTCAACACTTTGTCAGATAAAGTTCTAATAACATCTTAATCTTCACTACAAAGGGACTAGACCTTCATTGGTGCTTCACACTGATAGAGAATTCAGTAATTGGGCCACTGGTAGAAATGATTGGGAATGCAATGCAACCATGCTTATACAATCAATTGGTAATAATGTACAATCAAGCTGGTTTCTGCATTTTTGGAAAGTAGTGAATGAAAGTCAAAACTTCATAAAATATAGGTGTCAGACATCTGAGTACCTGGAAATAGTGTGACCATAAGTATGCGCAAAGATAATGCAGTAGCCCTATCTGCATAAGTGATGATCTGAAGCTGTTTCTGCAGTGATAAGTGAACAAATTACAGTAATACATCACAATCACGAACCTTGTTGCTAATACACCAAACAGTATGTCAATGAGATCAAAAAAAAGTCTTGCAGTTCACTCTGGTGAGAACTCTGATAAAGACCTTAACATCATTTGAGATGAGGGGAACAAGCAGACTCAGTATGAGCAAATGATATCATTGGTATCCTGAATGATGGATTGAATGTTCAGTCAACAGCCTGTCCACCACCCATCCTGCATCTGTTCAGCAGTGTGTTGGGGTCTAGGGTCACTTACCTGGTGTTGTGTTAGGTACATACTTACTGCAAAAAATTGGTGGAAGATGGACATTATGGATGATACTCTTGACTGGGACAACAGCCAAGTGCTTCAAGCAGTCTATGAGGATCAAGGGGGTGACTATCCACATCCCTGTGGCTTCATCTGGCTCATCAGCCAAATGATCAACAGCCACACCAAGAAGAATTTGTATGGATTTTTCCTGCTGCAAGTCCACAGGGCCACAAAGGTTGTGGAAGCAGAGTGAAAGATCTTTGCCTTGAGGGGAAAGATAAATAGGCTAGCAGACTCAGTAGATATGAAGTTGAACTCCAAGTCAAGCTGTTGGGCTAAAAACTCTCCAACAAGGATAGGAAGGTTGGGATGCCCAAGCTCAATAGCAATCCCAAATATTATCTTTGCATAGCTGCGACCTTGCAAAGAGGTGTGCCTGGAATTAGATGTATTGGTCATAAAAGTAACATACTACTTACCAGGAGTATGAGCAAGTGTGACCTCTTTGTCAGCCATCTGGCCGACTCATCTTCATCTTAGACCATTTTTCTCAGTTAGAAACACTTACGACAGACTTCCCAGACAATCATGATTTCCACTACTTTTAGCCTTATTTTATTCTTCCTATGACCTCCATTCTTTGATATGAATTTGTAGCAGGCATTCTACTCCAGTAGGACTGGCTGTGAATTTCTTTCTCTACTTGGTAACTAATGTCCTCCCCCTTTCCCCCACCTTTACTAGTATATCAATTCAACAAATGACTTTGAGTAGTAAGCGACAATCTACATGGGGGTTCTCAAGGTCATGAAATCAATTTGGAATGGTCCAGAAAGCTTCCAGAATTTATTTGAATACAGAACAAAGTGGCATTACAATACACACGACCAGCAGGGTTCAAGTTGATCACACAGTTTGAAGTTTCATATAAAAAGTGTTAGAGACTCGGAAGCTTGTTCTTACCATGACAAACATCCATACTGGCTTCAATGGTACACACAGCTTACAATCTATGGTTACCTGTTATGGCGAAAGGTGGAAACCATTGCGAGGAGATTGAATTAAAATGGACCTACATTCCACGACACCTCACTGGCGGTACTAACTTTAATTACCACCACCATGTCTCGGAGGAGCCAGTAGGACCTTGGTTTGAGCATCGTCCACATGCTCCACTGGCAGGCTCCAATCCTCCTCAATACTATCATCAACACTATCTTCTTTGATCTAGAGGTCAGGCATATGCTGGATCCAGACAACCTCAACCCTGTGGTTGCTTTAGCAGGTGCATGTATCACAGCAAGGGCTTGCATGTGTTTCTGAATGACTGTCACACCAGAACATTGTTCCACTACATACAGACCTTTGCCAAAATATTGTATCATTCAGAGTCAGAGTCTACTATAGTAGGGAGAAATTGGCATCATGTCAAGTTTCAGGTGTTGGACAATTGGTCAACTATGGAATGTAGGCATCCATGGACCATAGCCCATGGTCCAGTCCCAGGTTCAGAAGTGCATGCAAAGAATGTGTGCAGTGATCGTGACACAAAGTTTTTACCTTTTTCCCTGGATCGTTTATACAATCTTGATCTGTAATATCTATTTCAGATTTATTTGCATTTAGTTTAGTATTCCTTTGCATTAGTTAGTTTAGTTAGGTCAATTCTCAATAGCGTGATCAGCACAGATCAGCATATATGCTTGATTATTAGGTGGGATTGGTCAAATAATAGTATTTTCTTATTTTCTTCTCCAGGACGTATTTGCTCTGCAAGGATTGTCGCATGCACAAGCTAGAGTGATATAGTTTCCTCATTGCATTGTGATCGACTTGATTTAACTTTGTTTCAGCGCAGACACTGTGGTCCTTCAAATGTTTTAAATGTTACATTAGGCAATGTTTCACAGCACCTTCTCAGTTGATTTGTTTTAGCTCTTCACTGCCATTTCACAGCTTACATTTTTTTTGCTTATTGGGAACCAACAAGTCTGGTTATTACGACACTCATGTCACTATATTTGGTACTCATTTACATTCACACTTTTTCATCCAGCGGTTCTTTACATGTTCTTTCTCCAGCAATCTGTCGTAAGTTAATTGTAAATTCCTGACTTTATAAACCACATGTCTGCCTCTCATTGTACTCACGATTTTGTTTTACATCCACAATGTATACTTTTTTTTTGGCTTGCAAACATTCTTATGCATGCAATGCATAGGGAGAACAGTCCCCACGTCTGCCCTTCTGCGACCATTTCGCACCAGATACAAGAGTTATCTAATGCAATCGAAAATGCCAAATTGCAAATGGCAAGAATGAAAAAGGCCATGTTCCAAGTGGAGTGATCCTTAACCAGAGCTACCAACTGATCAAGTGTTTAGAGCATTTAGACACAGTGAGTGATATGACTTTTTTTATCTTTGCTGCTTTCAACAAAGTTTTCAGGTTGTTCAACCTACTCCTCGTACTCCCTCCCCTGTCTATCCTCTGAGCCATAAGCAGTACTTACTACTGGTTCTTAGTGTCAATTCTGGCTGGTGGCCCAAAATTACAAGTCAAGTTTTGAATTCAACCTTTTGAACCACTTTTAGAGCAGAGGTAATTCATATTATAACATTTTCTTACATTTATCTGATTTTATCAATCAGGTTTCACTCACAAGACACAAGCTCTTACAAAGGGTGTATGATCCCATGCATCAACTACTTCAAGTTACGCCCTCTCACCAACAACTCAAATACTTCAAATAACCTCACATCATCCTTCAGGACATTGGTTACCAGTGACCACTATGAAAACCCTAATGTCATGCATGGTGAAATTTGCAAACCAATGTAGCTAAAAAAGGCAAGCAATCAAAATTAGTGATTGTACAATAAGATAATATTTGAATCAGGACTTACACAAACACTGCTCAAGTCAGAATTGATGACATGCCAGTAGCATATCCCCAATGCACATCCCACTGCAACAGTTGTCGCAGCCACGTCTATATACTTCAATGGGAATTAAAACTAAAATGCAAAACTGAAATATAGATCAGTCAATGGTGTCAGTCCATTCATTAGATATATATAAAGCTTCTACAAAAGGTCTGGTAAGATTTGGTGATCATGAAAAATTATTACAAAGAAAACAAGGTAGTGAGAGGGTAGACTTGTTATGGGTTCAAATACATTCCCAATTGATTCCCCGATCTTGGGAACCCCCATGTACACTATTGCTTACTCCTCAAAGTCATTTGTTGAATTAATATACTAGTAAAGGTGGGGCCCATTGAAGGGACTCCAAGGACATTCAAGTTGGTCACCACTACAAAGTAAATAGCCAATGCTTAGAAAACAGTTGGAATATGTTTGGTAGATGTCTAAATTCATTTGCCAGTGTATCACAGTCACTGAAGCAGGTGTTGCAAGGATCGGTGAGGAAAGAATAGTTGACTAACTGTTGCCAAGGGTGTCTGCAATGTAATTATAGGATATCTATATGGAGAGGCCTTTCAAAACTTTATTCTTCCATATATCAATAATGGTGGTTCTGTTTTCCTCAAACATTGTCCTGAGTTGATTCAGGTGTATGATGTATCCTGTCGCCCTTGTAGAGCAACACCTTCCATTCAGTACAATCCACCCACCAGATATTGGGTAGGCCCATAGTTTCAATGCGGCAGACGAAGCATAGTACTGGAGGAAGCAGATGCAACTGAATGAGGAGGTGGTCTTCTTTGTAAACCATGGGAGAATAGAATTACAGGCATACAGGAGACGGTGCCGGCTTTCTTGATGTGTGAAGATGGAGTGCTAGTAAGTTTGGTAGTTTGCTTATTTCCTATGACCAATTTGTGAGTGTTCTCTCTGTTCCATTCCATGACGGTGGAGAACTTGCCATTAATTAAAATGCCCCTTACTGGCCGGGTGCTATATGTTTCAGCTGCTACCGTCTGGTAACATTGAAGCTGCCAGAGGTCCGTTTCCTTGGCATGGTCATCCTTTTTCACCTCCACAACAAGAAGAATCCTATCCCTGTTTTGGGCACTGGGGCAGGTGATTTTAACAACCACAAAGTCAGGAATCTTGATACCTTTTGCCCCCAGTTTAGTGCGCTTGGCAGAGGAGGCTTTTAGAGTGTTTGTCCTGCGACCCTGCAAGCCCGGACCCTATCCAAGCTCGACATGGGAAAAATTGATTGGAAACATCCTCTGAAATCCTGTTGAGCTGCAGCTGGAACCAAACCTTATTGGACCGGGTCCATTGCCCCATCCAGCGATCGCTACCATAGGAAACCTCAGCAGGAGGCCATAAAGTCATATTATTGACAGCATGGCCGAGAAACAGTGTCAGCCTGTTTATTGGCGGACATGTTGTCGTCATATAAGCCAGGTTGGATCTCCGATGCTGCGGGGCTAGGGCCCCTTAGGGCTGACAAGACTAGGTCTGGGAGACCTGAAATTTTAGAGGAGTAATGGAGGGCGATGCACCAATAAAGGCCACCATGAGTGATGAACCAGCAAGTGTTTGGATGAGAAAATAAGATTTGGACATTAGAAAAGTACTATTCAACTATGTCAGTGCTGGTGGGCACGAGAAGAGAGAGGTGGAGAGGGGAGAGAGGGGGGAGAGGGGGGAGATGGGAAAGGGCCAGGGTCTAGAAATCAAGTCCACCTGCAAGAAGAATGAGTAATGAGACTTGCATTGGTTGATCGGGCTTTAGGAGAGCCCATAACCGAAGTCGGCATTGTGTCTGGGGCGAAGTGTCCAGCATGCCAGCCAGATGGAGGCCAGAGGAAATGGGAATTTGGATGACCACTTCCCAAGGACTGGCTATTTATTTTGTAGTGGTGACCAATATCCCCCCCCTCCCACCACCTTTACCAGTATATCAATTCAACAAATGACTTTGAAGAGTAAGCAACAGTGTACTAGGGGGTTTTCAAGGTCGGGGAATCAATTGGAAATGGTCTGAAAACCCTCCAGAATGTATTTGAACACATAGCAAAGTCTACTCTCTCACCACCTTTTTTTCTTTGTAACAATTTTTCCTGACCAACCTGACACCATTTACCAACCTATATTTTGGTTTTGTATTTTAGTTTTTAATTCCCAGTGAAGTATATAGTCACAACATCTTATAGCTCACATGCCTACAGAATGTGATCTATGTCAACTGCTGATGGAGTAATAATATCCACAGTACAGTCTTGCTGTACCTGGAGTGTTCACCGTTGGGATCTGTAAATTTTGAGCTTGTAGTACCATCTCTGAATCAGCCATTAGTGGGACTTACCGTTGTCATGGTGAGATCCTACCAACAGGTCTGGTCCTCAGGTGGTACTGTGTAGATACCTTGAATTTAGTTTATCCTGTTTTGTTTCTTGTGTACCATGTCATCATTTATTTGTTCTCTCAGTTTCTGTTTCACTGTTCCAGGTTCATTTTATTCCCATTTTGTCTACTATAGAGCCATTTTGAATTATGTGTCAAACCTGAAATCGTCCAACTGAATATTGATGTTACTATAAAATAGAGGCTCCTTTTACAATTATTGTGAGCTAAGATGGTATCCTGTGATGCCGGAGGTTTTTCTACCATTTCCAGACCTTTAAAAGCCCCATATACACTGTTGCTTACTGCTCACAGTCATTTGTTGAATTTATATACTAGTAAAAGTGGGGTGTGGGGAGGAAAACATTGATCACCACTACAAAACAATAGCCAGTGCTTAAAAACAGTTGGAGTATGTTTGGAAGATCTATGATGGTATAGGACAGTCAATTGGAGGCATCCTAGATGTCACTTCAAATTAATATTGCCAGGTGAGGGGGTAGGGAGGGACCAAAGGGCCACCACTACAAAATATATAGCCAGTGCTACTCTTATGTATGTAAAGTCAAGTGCCCTACCTGCTGTGACTCTGTCTTGCCAATGTTCATGGTCCCTCCAAAGCTTTCAGGTTGGTCTATTTCATTAATAAAATTCCTTCACATCATAAAATTCCATAATACACTTCATGTCATGGTGTGAGCTCATCTGATCTCTAGTAGTTCCCACTCACATCCACTGGCAGAAACCTCATTAAAATGATTTCAGATTACCTCTGTCCAGTATGCTGTTGTAGTTCTCTCATTCATGAAAGATTGACCACTTCTACAATCCATCATATATAAGTCCAATCAATTATTGATGCAGAAGAAGCATGGTGGCCAGGTAAAGAAAGGCACACTACCCACCATGTAAAAGCAACTCTCCACTTTTTTTTCATCTGAGATAACTCCAGCATAGAGCCTCCACTAGTGCTTATGATACCATCGGCTAAATCTGAATATACTAGTATATCAATTCAACAAATGACTTTGAGGAGTTAATGACAGTGTACATGGGGGTTTCCAAGGCTGGGGAATCAATTGGGCATGGTCTGGAAAGCTTCCAGAATTTATTTGAATACATAACAAAGTCTACCTCTAACAACTTTTTGTTTCTTTGGAACAAATTTTCCTGACCACCAAATCTTACTGGATCTTTTGTAAAAGCTTCATATACATGTAATGAATGGACTGACACCATTTACCACCCTATATTTCAGTTTGGCATTTTAGTTTTCAATTTCCATTGAAGTATATAGAAATCTGATGTCATACACCAATCTCCCAATAATGTCATAAGAACATTCAAAGTATCATAGAAAGTTGTCTTATAAAATAAAGATACCATTTTGTCAACATCATATATGTTGGGGCCAGTGGAGCCAAGCTTGACCTTTCCAATGGTGGCACTACATCTGGGAATCCTAATAGCTGAATTTCAAAATCCAAAAGCCAATCTCTATGATCTCCTACTTCATGTGTACCCTCACTCACAAGCCCAGCAACTACACCATAAAATGGATCAGTGAAGTTTCCTTTGTGGTCTCTCCTTCCACTACTTGGAGTGAAGAACTTGCTAGTCCAGTTGGTGAACTATTTCATCATTTGACTCATCAATTCTACTTTTGTTACTCACTGCATACATCATGAAGTGGAATCCATAAAACTTAGAATCCTCATGGTATGAACCTTGGGGGCATATTCTTGCAGCCCTTGTGGCTAACCATCCATAATTATCTGTTGCCCCTCAACCCTGTTTATGGCATGACACATCCTAGCCATATGCTATTCCTCGTCAACAACTCAAATTTACTGCCCAGAATAATCAGATAAGATCATAAACAATGTCGGAAATCACTTTTTGATTTCATTCCACTCTGTAACTTTTAATTCACATATCAATTGCACCCAAATCCCTGATTTTGATGTACTATGAATAGAACAAGAACCTGTCAGTCATGGTTGGAAAAGTGGTCCAATTTTTGACAAATTAACTCGACCATCATTCACCCACAAAAAGATTAAGTGATTGTTAAAGTTCATCATCAGTGTTGACAGTGACAATGAGATTAACAAATGCTCAATGAGGGGGATGGTGAGAGATGGGAGGAAGGAGGGAAAAAACAAGGGATGGAGCGACCAGATATATATAAGACCTGACTGTGGTGCCTTCACACACTTTGCCAGCCCATACCCCTGGCCGGCCCCAGTTGCCTTGTAATAAAGAAGCAAATTAACACTAATTTCAAATTGTGATGAGGGCTGCACATTATGATAAATTGATGAATGTGTGGCACTGCTATGTTGCTTCCACATGGTGTAACTGTATCAATGGCCTGGCTGGCCAGTAACACATTAATGAATCTCATTCATTGCAAAATTGTGATCAGAGGAAAATGTCATCAATTTGTGGCCTGACCAGGTCATTATCATACATCAGCCCACCACTGTATGTCATGGTCCGCCCTGGCCTGTCAGTGACATACAAAGCAAACCTTTTTATTTCAAGTCGAAATTTGAAAATGAAGGAAACAAAGAATATGTGACTCGAACTTTGCAACCAAAGTAATTCAGAATGTATCCCAGCTGCTATGCTTCCACATCGTACCCGAACCCGTATCTGCAGCATAGCCCGTCAACTAAAAAAAGTGGTCTTGGAAACTCCCATGTACACTGTTTTTTACTCCTCAAAGTCATATGTTGAATTGATATACTAGTAAAGATGGAGGGAGAGGGAGAGGACATTGATACAATGGATTCACATTGGATCAGATGAAAATGCAGAGCAGCAGTCTCAATACAAAGGCAAAGCAACAGATAGAAGCATTTTCAAGACATGACATTCTTACAGAGACTCCTATCCAGCCTGGGATAGTGAGGCTGAGAGTAGAGGGGCAGCGTAGGCAATGCTGAACCATGAACAGTGTGACCATCACTGGAGTCATGCTGTTACACTTGGTCCTGGTGCAAATAAGGGTATCCTTGAGCGAAGGTGATGGATAGACTAGAGACAAGGGAGTCTAGGGATGTCTTGAGAGTCAAGGGATCAGGACAATGAGGATTTATGAGGATCAAGGGATCAGAAGCTTTGGTTCAAGAGGTTCTAGACAACTTTGATAGTCAGGAAGAGACTTTGAAGTCAAAAAGTGTTCTGTCAAGTGCAGGACAAAGTCACACAGGGTTTGGGAAGACAAATAATGTATTCCAAGATTGTGCTGGTAATTGAGAAGCCTCTTATCATGGTGCACTGCACAAAAATGCATAACCTGTGCTAAACCAGTCTGAACTGAGGGTGGGATTGTTGCAGCATGCATGGATTTCATGATTTCTCTAATGTGCCTGGTAAGTAAGTCTCATTTGATGCAGCATGTCTCAGACTCTAAATGCACTAAGGTTTTATCTCTTCTTTGCTTTTTGGCCACGCGTATTCTTGGTCCATCATAGCAGCAGAGTGCGCCAGTTCCTCGCTAAAGGAATCCTGCTCAACGAAATCTCCCTGCAGTCCCTCACCATGCATAGGCTGAAGATCTTAACCAAGAAAGTTGACAAGATCATACAGGACATTGCTGAAAAGCTGATTATGAATTTATGTTATGAGTGAGCATGAGCTGCTGAACAGAGAAATGAAAACTGCTGGATCAATGGTCAAGGCTTCTATAGATATTCAATACCTTGCATGTAAAAGTGGAAACTGTAGGGCCCAATGCAAGGTTCTTGAAGAGACAAAAATCAGAAACAATTGTGCTTAGAGTTGGGACATGAGAAAGATGGTCATTATGGCTTCTTTATTCTGTACAGATACTTGATCTGAAGCTATTGTCTTTTAGTGATTCAATTGCGAAAATTACTTTACTGTCAGGATTTCTTCCTCATTTTTTCCTGGAGAAAACAGTTGGTCTATACTTGTATGATCTGGAAGTGTGAAAAAGAGAAGATAAACCTAGAGATGTACTGGGCTCTACATTGTTCTCAAGGAATTAAACAATTGTTTGAATGTGGTTCTATCTCTTGAGAATTAAATACAACATGCTTGCAATGGATCCCTGGTGCCTCCCCAGGCTTTCCCCATCAGGAAATTTCTGCCATACAGTTATCAATGTAATATCAATAATTATCCCATACCATTGGACAGTTATCAAACATTTTCTGACTGTTTGTTAAGCAATGGCTATTATTAATTTGGTCTAGGATACCTTCAATCCAATCTATTGTCCCATACCATTAGACATCTACCAAACATATTCCAACCATTGCTCAGCTTACACTAGCTATTTATTTTGTAGTGGCCCTTTAGTCCCTTCTCCTCCCTCCTTTGGAAATACAATCAACAGACATCTATCAAAGACTTTGAGGATTTAAAGACAGTGTACATGGGTGTTTGCAAGGTCGGGGAATCAATTTGGAATGGTCATGCAAGTCTCCAGATTTATTTGATCCCATAACAAGATCTATCCTCTTAGGACCTTTTTTCTTGATAACAATTGTTTCTGACTGCCAAATCTTACTAGGCCTTCTGCAGAAGATTCATATACATCTAATGAATGTATTGACATAAATTACCAACATATATTTCAGTTTTGTGTTTTTGTTTTTAATTCCCATTGAAGTATAGACATAATTTATCAAGCTTTCTAGACAATATATGGATAGATGCAGGCATAATTAGAGCAATCTTGTCAGATATTAGTGTGGGTGGATCAGATGGTGATCATAAAATGTCCTTACATGTGGTACTAACATGCCATGCAGAAAACAGCCTCTGGTGATGTCCCAGGGTCATAGTCTATCATGTAATCAATCTAAAAGGGGACTGCAATTGTATACATGCCAGTGTGCTGGGAGACTATTGGTGATACTCACAATGAAACTTCTGTGAGGGTACTCATGATGGTATACAAGATGTTGAGTTGTTTCACAAGTCACCTAGAGCCTGTTATTGGCAAGTGAAATGAGTGAACACAGGTTATTAAGAATGTGATCTCCTATCAATATGACACAGTCTGTCCCTATTGGAATGATCCACTTGTTGGTGAAAATTTCAAACAGATCATGCAATTGAACTAAAAGTAGAGAGAAAGTTAGTTTTATTACAAAAGGCAACAGCATCACCAATTTTGATATGCAGAGTATCATGGAGTGCTGTCTGTAATGACATCTGTTGTATTGTATGCTGGACTAGTATGATATAATTCATCAATTGGGTACATGACACACATATATAGAAGTATATAATTGACAATGTAAGACATCATGGATATATTGCTTTATGAGATATAATATGGTACATTTTCAACTTGCATGGAATCTGGAATTCAAAATACTATCACATATTTATGGAGAGATCATGCTGCTCCCAGAATGATGTTTGATGCTGAATTATTTCTAAATTGATGATTCATCGTTTTCTTGAGATAGCCTATAATCCAAGTGATGATTTCCATCCATAATATCGAACAAAATGACCTCAGGAATCTTTGTGATGTCATATTCCAAGTTTATCCCATCCATCCAAGTGATTGTATTCATTTCTTGAACCCTCACTGGGCACTGGTTTCCTTTTTCTTTTTGCATAGTGATGGGGAGAGTATTGTCCATGTAAGAATAAATCCAGGCTGCAGTGTTGTCATTCTTGTGTAGAAGATAAACAAGGTACTTGATGATGGTGGCATATTGAGACAAGGCAAAGCTGATTCCTCACATGTGATTGACTGGAAAGAGAAGTAATTTTACAAGAAATAATTTATTAAAAATATTGTAAAGATTATGTCTTTATGGTAGCTAAAGAAGTGGTGGTATGTAGTGGTGAAGAAAACATGATATCATTGGGTATTATACGTGCTAGAGTCAGGTATTTACAATTTGCAAGTGATGGAGCATGGGTAGTATGATAGAATTGACTTGGAATCATCAACAAGCATACTACAGGCTTGACTCATAGATAGTCTACACCAAGAGAAGAGCACTGTATATTTTCAAATCTCCCTTGGAATAGACAGGTATACCAGCTCCTCAATGAACCCATCAATACTGAACCCATCAACCTGAACCAGCTAGAGATATAGACAAGTAATCATGAAGGACGTGGTCATGGCATATTTTATGACATGTTCAGGCATGAGGATCTATCCTATAGTATGCAGGTGAGTATATGTCATTTTTAGCTAACTACTACATTAGTCTAAGTATTTTATTATACAGACACCTTTTGGTCATCATGCATTCCAGGAGGCATTCAAATTGCCGGCTGCCTCTTATGGCTGCTTCAACCTGATGGACAAATCAGGTATTCCTCAGCTCACAAATGTCTCTTTGGAAACAGGTGCCACTATATGTGGCTGGGTGAGTTGTATTTCAATACATGATATATTCAACATAGTCTAGATGCCAGTTAGCAGGACACACCTCACATGGCTCTTGACAACTGTCCACCCACTTGTGGATGTAGGCCATAATGGCAGCTGCATTGAGTGCACAGAGATTGTTGAGAGCAGGATGGAGGACATCATAATCAGGGTAGTTGCATAGTATGGGTTTACGAATAAATAAGATCAGGCTGGTCCCATTTCCTATCATGGAATATAGGATACCCAAGTCCATCCTCAGATGGCTTCACTACATATTCCAACTGATTGTGGTTGATTGTGGTTGGCCTAGCAAATGGAATGATGTAGGATTTCCAGTCATTGGTTGCTGGTTGTTGGTGTCTCGACAAGAGCTAATACATCACACCAGATATTTTCTGAATACCTGGTGCCAACCTTTTCATGACCCTAGTCTTGAAGGTGGAATTGGACAGTTGAGTGACTGACTGGTTTAGATCTCCATTCACCTGAACAAGCTGAACTGACACTAATTATACCCATATCATATTACTAATTTGACACTGATTTAAGTTTGACAGAACAATGCTTACCATTTTGCAAAGCCCAATCTCCTTGATAGGTATGAGAGGATTCAAGAATAGCTTATGCTAGAAAGTCTGCTGTAACAGGGTTCTTGATGGTGTTGGACATGGTGGCTGAGAGATGCTTTCATAATTTGAGAGAAGCAGCCTTGATGACACCACTCCAATGGAATGCCTGGACTATTCCAGGAAATCAATGAAAGAAGCTAGTGATAGTGAAATAGATGATCAGCCTAGTACAATATGAGACTGAAACTTTCAAACTCACTGGATACAGAGAAATGTAGTGGGTCCCTTGAACCTAAACCTTCCAAACCTGTTTCAGGCGAATTTCCTCTTGCAACACAACAATAGTAGTGTGCTTGAGACCACAATTGAGGTTGGAAACTCAGGCACTGCGCTAATTGAATCCCATTTGCAAGCAGCATTGCTAACAATGTGTTTGTATCAAAGGAAGAAAACAAAAAAAAGAAAACACTCAATTTTGTCATAGAGACAGTCACTGACCATTGCCAGTGCCCACCATACTTCAAAATCCTTCTGTAGTGCTGAACCTCTTGGATGGAATTCTTGTCGAAATAATAGATGTCTTCATCTGTTAAGACTTCCTCTAAATGTTCAATGATGGCCTTCTGCTTTGTTTCTACAGCCCTCTTCTGCTTCTTTATGTCATCCAAATACAGCGATAAAGTGATAAAGCGGTGTCACCCAGCAGCACATCAAATGGAAAATGAGTCTTTGCCTTGATTTATGAATTTGAGCCCCGGCAGTGTAGAGACATCTGACAGATCTTAAGTGAGTGAAGAAGAATACACTTGACTTTTCTTTAGGACCAGAGGAATAACAGATCATTCGTCAAAATGATCCAGACCATCCTCATCAAAAGATGAGAGTAACTGTCAAACATGGGGTGTTTTCAAGTGGCAAGGTTTCCAAGTTCTGAATACCAACTTTTTGGCATGTTCAATGAGATCCAGAATGGAATTGCCAAATAAGGATGCTTTCAGAGATCTTTCTTTTCTTGCACTTATAAAGCCTTTCAATGATCTCTACCTCCCTACTGATTAGTAGGGGCTTTTCGAGTTCCTGCCAGCACAGTCCATTCTATGTGAAAGAAGCACAACTTTCTCACCTTCTCAGAGGTTTTATTGGTACTCTTTTTTGGTGCCATAGAGAACCTTCAGGTAGTAAAGTTGGATAAAGGCCCAAGGTAGCCAGGAGAGATGAGTAGGATCCGAGGTGGGATGGGGAGATCCTTGAGTTGGAATCGCATGTTTAGGAACAATGAGTAGTCATTCCAAACAATAAAGACCACCTAAAGTAGAGTAATAGTGAATAGGGTCGAAGAATGAAGACCATAGCACTGTCAGGGGTCAGATGCTGTGCTTTGTATCCGCCATCTCCATGTAGTGGTGGATCTGGAAGAGGGCGTGCCTCCAGCCCCAGTGTCTCTTTTTCACCTCAACAATAAGCAGAATTTGGTCGTGATTCAAGGCAGGTGTGGCTTTGGCCACTAGGAAATCAGCAACTCCAGTTCTCTTTGCCCCCCACTGAACATGCTGGCCATAGAAGTTGGATGTGGTCTTAGTTCAAGACAGGCATGTCTTTGGCCACCAGGAAATCAGCAACTCCAGTTCCCTTTTTCCCCCACTTGACATGCTGGCCATAGAAGTCAGATGTGTCCGCCGACATGTCTCTGGACCCATCCTCCTCCTTGCCCCCGCTGTACTTGCTGTCCTCGTCACCTTCACTGTCTGTGAACCTCACCTTAGTGCTGATTCCATCATGAACAAATGGACCCAACCAAGATGACTGGAAGATCTTGTAATATGTTTGTCACTGGAATAAAAATCTTAATGTGTAATATCTAGGAACATTCTGACATTCTGACCCTTACATATCATTGCAATGTGGAAGGTTTCTATGTATGCTACATTAGCCCTTGCTGGCTCCTTCCCTGGCTCCCTAGCCACCCTCCATCAACAGCTTTCAGTTGCTGCACCACTATAGGTACAGAAACAAATTCCTCTTTTTCCACCACTTCCTGGTGCTGCTTCAAGGCCACTCTCTTTGCCTTTGGCTCATCCTCCAACTCCTCTGCCTTATACTCTCTCTACTTCTTCCTCCTAGCACTCCTTTTGCAGTTGTGTTTGCTGCAAGATGTAGCCAGAGTGCTGGCACCTCCTCCCTTTGGCTCTTGCTTCTCAGTATCTGAGTTGCCACCTGCCTCTCCTCTTTCCTGAGTTGGGTCCCCCTTCCACTCTTTTAACTCCATTCCTCGGCTGTGGCAGCTTCTTCTACTGCCTTGCATAGCCGTTCTTCAGTGTTGTAGATAGTAGATATGTAGTGGGATGGGTCAGCTGGCATTGCAGCCAGTTGTTTTTTAGTGAGAATGTCGAATGTCAAGGTGTGAGTTTGGGTGCCACCAGCATAGGAATGTGTAACACATTTGTTTTTTGCTGCTTCGCTTCCTACGCACCTCCTCAAAGTTGCACAAGCCTGCCACCATGCAGCTGCTGCATAGGGCACCAGAAGGGCCGACCCTGGCCTGCTGGTGCCCAGCATGCCCACTGCCATGTGCTCAGCCCTAACTGCCAAGCTGCTGCTGCTAGCAACAACCAATGGGACAAGATTTTGCCTTGCAGTCGAAGGCACGTCACCTTGTCTTGGAAAAAATCACTCACATGACAACGGCGAAGCAAGCAAGTACCTCTGCTACAGTACCTCAACAGCAGCATTTCATTTGTTTCTCTTACAACAGGTAGGTACTGACTACATATGAAGGAAGTACACTCCAGTGAATCTAAACGACTCCGCCATGCAGATGGCTCGCAACCTCCGCAATACTAGTTTGTGTGCGGTCTTTTCTAAATATGCACAAAAAACTGGACCAGACTGGACTTTTAAACACTAATTGTAATCTCACAAGCAGACTGTCTGATATCATCTAGATAGATACACTACTATCTCATCTTGTGCTATGTACTAGTATGAAGTCTATTGTGCACTATTCATCATCATGTTCCTCCATTTGTTCTGACAATGAGGTAAGTCCATCCAATCTTGTTTACCTTTGGAAACAATTTTTTCACACATAAATACAAAATTATCCCAGGTGAGATCATTTGCTCATACATTGGACTTGATGAAAATGAAAAGTTTGTGATATATCTGGCCGAAATGATTTGTCAACATAGGGGTAGAGGAAATTACTCCAGTCTGATAGTGTTCGAGAGCAATAAAATAAGATGCTGTCACTAAGGCAATGATTGGCAGCATTTTTTATGGATCAAGGAGATTGCCACAATGTAATGTAGGTCTTTGAAGATAACCTTTCAGACACCGTTGCTAATGCAATCATGCTTGAAGTAATAGATCCCATCCTGAAGAAGGTCAATTATACATGTATACTAAATGTCTGATATAGAGAAAATCAAAGTTGGCTTGCCTGAGCAGCCCCCCAATAGACCATAGTGCATGTGTGCTCAATACTGGCATCATCAGCCAAGATGTACTGAGTTGGAATGGCATCCAAAGGTAGGGAAAAAATCATCAGAGTGAATGGTAGCATGTTCTTCTCTCCTGGCCAAAAAAAAAAGAAAATGTATATAGCATGTACCACGAGCTACTGTTGATCATAGAAGCATTTTTCCTGGAGGATATAGACCCCTCTGAATCCACTGATAACATTTAAAAGCTACAAAAATCATCTTTATAGACATTCGAGGTTGGTACCTTGTTGGGTTAGTTAGTTTAGTTAGAACTGTGTTGGGTGTGAGTGCCAATGCTCATGATCCACTGCCAAAGCTTCCTAAGAGCTACACAGCTTGGTTGGTGACAATGCATCCAATAACAAAACAATGATGGAAGAGCTTTCACGGCTATTGGCATTATGTGATATTCCATTCCATGCAGGTCATCAACAGATTATGTGTTTTCCACATGTCATTGAGCTCTGTAGCTAGGCCATCCTGTCAGCTTTTGATAACCCTAACCAGGAGGTGGTTGATGTAATGTATGCAAATACATTCCATTAGATGGCTGATCAGCTCCGGGCAAGAAATCATTCAAACCATTTGTTCCTCTGGGTTGCGTCGTGATCACTTCATTGACATGATCAAATCTGGAAATGAGAAGCAGCGGTTCAAGGACACCTGTGGAGAAACAGACATCGTTGCAGGGGTGCAACTACTTTGTAATGTCCCAATTTGCTCAATTACCTGAGAACCCTGCACCTGGCAAGTCCACTCAGAGATCATGTTTAGCCAACAGCTCACAGACTCTATTGGATTTCCAGCTTGTTAGTCTATTCCTCACCATTCATAAGTTAAGTGCCTTTCAAATCAACGACATAGATTGGGACATTATGTGGGACTGTGAAGCCATTCTGCATAGTGTTTTAAGGTCTGGTCCGATCTGTTTTTTTGCCCATATTTGGAAAAACTGGACTGGAACCAAAAAATCTTTTTGGTCCTTTTGGTCCTGGTCTGGTTTGGCTTTTGGCTTTGTTGAAGGACCGATAGTTGAGCCAAGTAGCCGAGCTATGACTTTACTACCTGAGGCTCAGCATTTCTTCTTTTAGATGGATTGGTCACCAGTATATAAGGTAGTCCTCACGTGAAACCCATCATATATCAGGTGAGGTGACATTTGTGATTTCTGTCCATGATGATCATGCCATGTTGACATGCTGAGGCATCACAGAGATCCATTGATTAACAAACTTATGTACTCTATGTAGTTATCTGGAAGGAAACAAGATATTGTGATAGTAAGATAAGTAATAAGTGATGAGCACGATAAAAGAAAGGCTACTAGGCTAAGTATCTTGATGAGGCAAATCAAGAATTGGAAAAAGATGCAAAAGGCAACCCTCTGGAATAACTGTGACAATCACTTCTATTTCTCAAAGGTGTTACAAACTTCAGTTCTAGCCCTAGCTTGTGCCCCTCAAGGCTGACTTCTTGTCTGTACCGACAATCCCCTTTTCCTTGTCATTCACATACCGAATAGAGGGAGACATGCTGGCATGGATATATTTCCCACCCATCCATTTCGATTTATGTGCCAGTTTCTCATTTCTTCATCAGTGTGAAGAACAATTGAAGCATGTTTCCCTTTGTAGTGCATGTTTAAGTGGGTAACATCACCTGATCAAAACAAAATGAGGTCTCCTTGGTGAGCACAGACAACTAATCCAGGTTCCACTATGACCAGCTCCCCTCTTTCCAAGTCCCCTATTGAAATCATGGCACAAATATCAAGGTCGCCTTGGTTATGATGTTCATAGTTCAAAACATTTACGTTAAAGACAAAAAATATGCCAGTGAATAGAGGAACATGGGTGGCAGTGTTGCCAAGAAAGATTTTGGGCACAGCAATAAGACCTTCAGATTGAATAGTGAATTGTTCAAAATGATGTAAATAATCATTCTTTTCTGTGCCTCTGTTTTCTAAATGGATATCATTTTCCTGACAGCATTTATTCTGGCATGGTTGTTGACAGAAAAAGCAAAAGATCATGAGTGGCACTCTTTAGCTCGAGCCATGACCTGAACCATGTCAGGAAAGTCATGTCATTGTCACACTCTCAGTCGGCATTGTGCACTGGCACTCGTCATGTCATCGAGAAATGAAATGTGATGGAGGAGATGGAAGAAGATAGGAACCAGTATTGGAAGTACCCAGAGAAGTGGATTGTTGGAATGGAAGGACGTCCTAGGAAATGTCTAGTATATTTAGCTTGGAGCTAGAGCTCGATGATGCTAACCAGGAAGGAATCAAACATGACCTCTATGGAGTGGGGGAAACCACAGGAGGTTGTTGCACAACATATTGATGGGTTGTGTGACGATTTATAGGTGGTAGAGGAAGATGGGTGGATGGTCTCTGACACACAAAGGTCAGGAAATAAAAGCTGAAGTGCAAATCTTATCTGAGCAACCAGGTCAAGTGCAAGGGGGGCACGTGATAGTTAACAGTGCAGATGAATCCATATACAAGGACACTCCAGTTACAGCCATTGTAATTCTGCAACCGCCTCCATAACAAATGAATGGTCATAGTAAGCCTTACCATGTTCTTCCACACAGTATCAGCTCGCCTCTTCAGCCTCTTGGAGGTGAATTCGAGACACGTAAGAAGCTAACATAGTTTAATGTCAATCTTGAAACTTGAAGCGAGGGGAGGAAAAACCTACGACACTGCTGCCAAAGATCACCAACTCCATGTTTATGTGACATAGTGGGTGTAGATACGAGAGTCCATCGGACTCCTCGGCTTTGTCGAAGATGCCGAAAAATTCTGTTGCATTGCTCAATATAAACGCCCAGCATAGGAAGATGCTGGAGATGGGGCAATCAAACAATATGACCTGCAATTGATCCAGCCATTAGTATCAACCCACGAGTAGGATATAGACATACCCATTGCACTGCAAACCACCCAGGAATATGTTCGTAAGTGTGAAACACACCATAGCCTTCATCGTCCCCTTTCCATGTCACCATATCACACAACCAGTTTAAATTATCGCCCATCTTGTGGGCTCGGATATGTTCGACGACGATATAAGTGCCAGAGAACTGTAACCTGCTGACGACATGGTTCAGGATATCCAATATGAGCTGATACAATTTAGTAAGTTGCGTGACATATGATAGGTTGGGTAGTACTTACTAGTATTTACGCACATCGTTATTCCTTCTATGAATCTTGACCTGAATGGTGACTGTTGATAGATTAGTAGGTAGGTAGTAAATTAGTGGTAACACTTGCCTTCTTCAAATACTCTGCCAACTTCAATGCAATGCTGATGTGATACCAAGGATTTACTGTTATCCTGCAGGCAACATGTGGAAGGCTCATATGACCCATGGCAGTGCTGAGGTCATTCATATCAAACAGCCTGTCCACATTGACAATGATTCTTGTAGAGAAACAAAATATCCTGCCAATTCTGCACGTATAGATAGACAGTGAGCTTAATGAATGGACATGCAAGAGCAAGGGATTGGATCATGAGGTTTCCAGTAGTGAAGTTGAGGGAATGTGGAATCCATTTGTTTTAGCCACTGTAACATCCTTGTCCATGATAACGACATTTCACGATCAATACTTTGTATTGCAGGATGACATTAGCATGAGCTCTGTTCCCTGACCTGGAGCACTCAATATCTCACAACATATGAGCAGTTGGGCCTGAAATTCTGCATAGTCTGTGAGCCATTGCAAGAGTGCTCCATGATTTGTCATCTTTCGATGAAAATGGCCAAAAGACTTCCTGATGATGGGATCAGTCATAAATGCATGAAGCAGATGTTGTGAGTATTGGTGAGGAAGAAATAGTTGACTTGACTATTGCCAAGGGTGTCTGTGATGTGATCATGGGATATTTGTGTAGAGAGGCCTCCGAGTTCAGAACACTTTGGTCACTGATGGTCAAGGGTGGAGGGTCAGTGTATGGAAAACTGCCCAGACTTCCATAATAAGGGATAGAAGGGGGGTGAGCAATGGAATTTGTATACTGCTCGATTTTTTGGATCGACTCTTGCATCTCCCCCACATCGATTTCGCCAGTGCACAAACTGGTCTTTGGCAAGAAGAGCCCAGTGATAAAGTTGAGGACAGTATTGATATCACTGATTACTTTCCCGTTCAATGACTCTGTCCACTCAAGAAGTGGATTGGGCATGTTAGGCTGGGAAACGCCTCTGGCCCTCCGCTTTGTTGGCCTAACCATTGTAGTGCACTTGAGTTTTGTCTCCAGATACTGGCGACAGTTACTAGCTACAATAAATTCAACTTGTGTATATAATTATGAAGCTCGAGAACAACTTACCCATGTGATTTGTGATGCGACTATGTATGGAGAAGGCTCCATCAGTTGGCAAACCGTGTTAGCATCCGGGAGTTGCATGTTAGCCAAGCCGCCACACCACCCTGAGGAGGTAATGTTGGAGAGTGATTCTTTGAGGATTGAGGTGAAGTCTTCAACCATGTTTGGCTGTGAATTCCATGTGCGCGAGCAGGACTGCCTTGTCAATGTCGTCTATATCTGACCGCACGAATCCTTGATGATCTGATTCTTCATAAATGAAATACCCCTCTTCTTCTTTCTCCTAGCACTCCTTTTCTGTGCTGTGAGATGTAGCCACTAGCAGAGTGTTGGCACCTCCTCCCATTAGCTCTTGCTTCTGAGCATCTGAGTTTCCACTGCCTCCTCAGACTGCTGCCTCTTCTTGTTTCTGCCCTTGCTTCCATCCTTCTAAGTCATTGTCACCTTCTTCGGCTGTGACTGCTTTCAACTGCGTTGTATAACCCTGCTTCAACATCATAGGTAGTAGATATAAGCTGGCAGTGGCACAGGTTGGCTGGCATTGTGGGTAGCTGTTTTTAAGTGGGGGTGGCAAGATGTGAGTTTGGGTGCCAATTGCGAGACAAAGAATAGTGCTGGAGGAAACAGATGTGACTGAATGAGGTGGTCTTCTCTGTAAGCCATGGGAGAATGGAGTCACAGGCGGCCAATTGATCACTATTAAACTTGTGGGTAGCAAGCGACAGGACCTCACACAAGCAAGTCAAATAGATACAGTAATGGAATTTTGCCAGATATCCAGTCAGAAGCTGAACCATCCTGGATATGTGTAATGATACAAAGGACTCAGTGGG